>SNQJ01S0016139.1:284-29677 GCA_010110895.2 Picea sitchensis
GGCATGGAAATGTCATGGCAATGGAATGGCATGGAAAGGCATGGAAATGTCATGGAAATGGCATGCCATGGAATGGCTTGGAAAGGCAGGACAATGGCAAGTAAATGGAATGGCATGGAACGACATAACATGGCATGGCATGGCATGAAAAGGCATGGAAATGGCATGGAATGAACATGTTTGTGGGATTGTGTTTGGGAAGGTCCTTTGTCTCATTGTGTGCTCTAACCCAAAAATTGGGTAGGAATTTGCAATAAACTCTCATAGATGGTGGAGGGAAAATAATAATGGTTCCAAGTCTCCCTAGAGGAAATTTGGTAGCATATCATTACTTTCTATGGTGTGTCATGAAATGTAACCTCAAAACCTTTATCTATAGGCTGAAAATGATACCCATTCCAAGATCTAGTTTCCATGTGAACTCTCTCATTGTATTGATCAAAATGAATAAGTTTAATGGACATCATGGAAGACTGAATAAATGTTATTAATAATTGATGGGTTTAACAAAATTTACATATACCCACTACACAACCTAAACAAGCATGAGTGCATTAATGAGTCATTGACTAGTATTTTTGGAATTTATGAAGGGTTACACATAAATCAAATTATTTTATATATGCCATGCATAGAAAGAGGGGAATAATGTGTGTGCCCTAGAAAATGGTCAATTTATGGATTGAATCAACTAACAAACTAACAACTAGGCTTCTCAAAGGAATGTCAAGGGAAGACTAGGGTCAAGGTTTTGTCCTAAGGAGACTAGGAATACTAGGACTTATACCTAGAGGAGAAAAGAAAGACTTTTATTATATATCTCTCATAAGAGAAGAAGTTAGGGTTTTGTGTAATTTGAAAACCCTAGTGCCACCTAATGTGCATAGAGAAGATATAGGGAGTTGATCTTGCACAATTGTGGGATAGAAATGTAGGTTCCAAAAAGGACTTACCATTATGTATGATAGCTTGTTGATGATCTCTAATGGAGTGAGCTATTGGCTAATGTTATCTTATGGTTTCCCTAGCTAGGGTTGAAGAGCCTGACTTGTAACAACCTGTGATAAGATATTGGTAGGTCCATGTACTTCATATTCTAAATATGTATGAAGTGTTTGGGTTGTCCAAATGTTGTGTACTTGCATAATTGAATTTTAGCTTATGCCATCTTCATAGTTGAGTAATTCTAGTACTAGTTATGGAGGTTAATTTGACATACCATTGAGCTAATATTGTTAAGTGATTTACAAATATGTAGAAGATAAATGAGAAAATGTATTTCTATAATAAAGTATTTTAATATGCCATTTTTTTAGGTCACAATATTTTCAAGTGATCAATCTTTGAGGGTGGATTTTCATTGGATTTAGATGGAGATAATTCAAGAGGTAGTCCATATTGTTGGTTGTGAGTTATAATATGGATATCCACAACATTCATGCAAATAATTCAAAAGGAATGATATATTGATAATGTAGAGATACATGGTTTATTAGCAAGAAATGCTACTTGAGAACCATTAATTGCTTATGGATTTAACACTTAGCAATATTTTCCACCACAATATATTTGATAATGCATAACACAAGTATTTATAATCACTTTAGAAAAAAATCAAGGGATTAATACACATAAAATTCATACACTTTGAAATTCATATATTCATCAACATAAATGCAGAAACAATGAGATTCATAAAAAAATGTGCCATGAAATGTATATATTGTACATTTTTTACAAAATGGCAACTCGTTCCCAATATACAAAGCGACAAAAAATTCCCTAACATTAAAAACATCCATATGGTGGCTTAGATACAAAATGGAAGTAGTTGGTCAATCATTGACCATTGACACCCTCGCCACCGTCATGAGAATCCTGGAAATATATCTTTCTTCTCTTAATCGAGGAAGCACCTTGAGTGGTTCTAGGCCTAGGAGTGTTTCGACGCTCTAGAGTCTGCATGAAGAAAAAACATTGTTATAAGTTTTTTTCCTCAATGAATTAATATACATACAAAATGATACTTTGTAATTTAACCTAAGACAACTCACCACATATGCTACTATGAATTGTGAGGGTGTTACCCTCCTATGCAACCCCAATCTCTCTGTGATGCCACCCTGCATTAGTTACAAGGATCAAGTCAAGAAAATTAAATAAATATGCGTAAAATAAAATTCATGATGCACAAAAATAACATCAACACATTATCTCACGGTGAATATCTCGGGCTTCAATGGAGATTCACTAGCAGATGGAGCACTAGGTTGTACAACCTTCTCTAAGGAAACCTCTATTGTGGAAGCCTCGATGGATGGGGCTAATGGAAATGGTGGTGGGGGTGTGTGGCATACAGGTCTAATCGTTAGTTAAAAGTTTGGATCAATGGTTGGCATTGAAAGCGCAAATTGGAGTTTCACGAGCATTAATTTTATGGAGGTGTCACGCTATTAATCTAGACCGTTCATTGATTTGATTACGTGTAGCTTCTAGATTAATGAATGAAATATAAATTTGTTAATGTGCCACCATGTTGGAGTAGCGTGAGTTGTTCATCTCACTGACTGATTAAAATAGGGTTGTCGGATCATCCCTTCGGTTGATGATCACCTCAACCTTTGATTGTGAATTGTAAGAGAGATCTACGGTCAGGATAAGAGCTCTGAGGAAGTAAGTGCCCATTTTTTAAGTGCTCGACCATGTCCATTGATCACATGGTTGAATAATAGGAGCTTGGGCTTAGAGATGTTATAGATACAACAAGCACCTTTTTAGGTTGGGTTATGGTTCTAGCCATTGTTGAAGAGAAATAAGGTAAGTGCATGAGGGCTTAACTTGTTATATGCTTTTAGACAGATCCTTGGACACCCCATTGTGGGTTTAATGAGAAACAATCCAATTTAAGCTGCCATGATGTGGGAAGACCTGGTAGGTTGCTATCAAGTGGTATAAGAGCGAATTAAATATCTCATTTGAATGATTACAAGTAAGTGGTGAAAAATTGGAGAAAAGACATCAACATAATGTTTGGACATTTGAGGAGGCATGAGGTAATAGATTTATTTGGCTAATAATAAATCTGAAGTCTATGTTGACAGGTACAAGAATTCAGTTATGAAGTAAATACAAAGGCATGTATAGAGAAGCACATAATAACAATAGGGAGTTGGTATTCTTTGAAGGAGAGGCAAAGCAATCGTACTTTTGAGTACAAGTTATGGAGAGATATTATACATAGGAATTCATATTGGTGAAATCTAATAGGACAGATCAAATGAATTGATTCATAGGAATGAACAAAAGGATTCAAGATCATGATCAAATATTGAATGTGTTGACTTGATGTGTTTGAATTAACTCTGGTTTAAAGGTTTTGTTTGTAGGTTAGACTAGACAAGGAAATGATTTGATAGCAGTTATGGCATCCAAGAGAGTTTTGATAGAAGAACCAATTGTGTTGTTGAATGCATGAGGAGGAGCATTATCAGAAAATCCAAGGCACTTCCACACTAATCCTAGCATAAGAGAAGAAGAATTTAATCAGGAACGTAAATGGAAAAATAAATCACAGAGTACACCGAGATTTTACCCTAGAACCCTTAACTAGGAGAAACCAATATTCCTTTGAGTATTCTTCTCTATTGTTGTCTTATTTAATAAGAATAAAATGTTACATGTCTAAACTTGGTCCACACCTAAGACACAATTGACATCATACCCTCTTGCACAGGAAAGAACAACCTTGTAGCCAATTTGACTTATATATACATGAACAACAACCTATGATTTACCATGCATTAGCATTACAACATTAAAATTCTCGCATTAGCCTTTAAGTCCTTACATCATGCCTCTTTATATGCTTTACAACAGAAAAAACACTAAATATTGGCGCCCAAAAAAATGATTACAGATCCATGCATATCATTGGCTACAAATCCCACAAGTCCTGGGATTCTGTTACAGTCGACCTCCATGTCAGGTTACCAGTCGGTCCTTCATTAAGTTTCTAGTCGGTCGTCTAACACCCGCACTTCAACCTCTTTTCAGTTGACTTGTCGTTGATATATTTGACTTCAACTTTACTTGGTCGACTTCCTCGACCTTAGACTTATTGTCTATCTACCTCGACTTCGACCTGCTATCGATCCACTTCAACCTTCAACCGTCAGTCGATTTACCTCGATTAGACTTTCACTACAAATAATATAACAACCCAACATTCTCCCATTTGTTGTCTTATTTGCTAAAACAAGGGATTCATGTACTTTCATTCACAGACACAGGGAAAAGTTTCCCATTTCCTCTCTACACCAAGAGAAATTCACAACACTCACAGACTTGGTCAATGAGTTTGCTATGTTTTCCAACGTGTCTACTTTCTCCAGTAGAACCTTGTTTCTTTCCACCATATCTCTTACGAAATGGTATTGTACATCGATGTTCTTAGTATTTGAATGATAAGAAGGGTTCTTTGCCATAAATATTGTGCTTTGACTATCTCAACTCACCTTCATAGCTCTCTTCTCAAACCTGATTCCTGAACACAACCTTTGAATCCATACCACTTCCTTGGTTCCATGAGTGGCTGCCATGTATTCAAATTCTATTGTTGAAAAGGATACAACCACCTGTCACTTGCTCATATAGATTATTCCTCCACCAAATGTTTTGAATATATATCCGTTGTTCAACCTATGTCGATCCATATCTGTAGCCCATTCAACGTCGACAAAGCCATGTACATCTAATTTGCCACTGTCACCTTCAGGTCTTCCTTGGCAGCATATAACATAGTCCTTAATGCCACACAAATACATGAATACTCTCTTGAAAATTGTCCAGTGCTCCTTTCCAATTGTTGACATGTACCTGCTTAAAACTCCCCCTACATGAGAAATGTCTTGTTGAGTGTAGACCATTGCATACATTAGACTACCAACAACACTTGCATAGGAAACACATGCCATGTCCTCTATTTATTAATGTGTCATTGGACACTGTTCAATAGTAAGCCTTTCTCCCACTGGAATTGGCACCTTCACCAGTTTGCAATCCTACATGTTGAATCGTTTCAGAGTTGTCTCAATATACTTCATTTGATTCAACGAAAGATTTCTAGTGGCTCGACCTCTCTTAATCTCCAGTCCCAGAATGAAGTTAGTTGCAATGAGATCCTTCATGTCAAACTTGGAGGATAATTGCTTCTTCACCTCCTTTATTGCATCCATGTTGTTTCTAATTAGAAACATGTCATCAACATACAAAGCTACATATATGAAACACCCACCTTCTACCTTGGAATATATGCAGTGATCAACTTTGCTTCTCACAAATCCGAAACTAAGGATTTATGTGTCAAACTTCTGGTACCACATCCTTTGTGATTGCTTTAGACCATAAAGGGATATTTTGAGTTTACACACCACCTCTTGCTTTATCTTTACTACAAATCCTTTAGGTTATTTCATGTATATTTCTTCTTCCAGTTCCCCATGTAGGAACATTATCTTCACATTCATCTGTTCTATCTCCAGATTGAATGTTGCATCCATAGACATTAGTACTCTAATGGAATTTATTTTTGCAACAGGGGAAAAAATATCACTGAAGTCGACTCCCTCGACTTGGGAATAACCTTTCTCTACTAGTCGAGCTTTGAAATTCTCAACTTGACCCATGATATTAATCTTCTTCTTGAATACCCAATTTATGCCAATGAGATTTCTTCCACTAGGTAACTTGAATAAATCCCATGTCTCATTCTTGTACAAAGATTCCATCTCTTCAACCATGGCGTCCTTCCAGAGTTTACCCTCTGCTGAGTCGATTGCCTCACCGACCAACTTGGGCTCATCTTTGATGGAAGTTAGCACAAATGTAGAACAAAAGTCGGGCGGACTATATCTCTCAACTAGTTTTCTTATTCTTTTTGACCTCCTTACCGCTGGATTTAGTTGTTCCGCCTCTTCCTTAGATTCAGTCGACTCATCTAACTCATCTTCTTCATCCCTTAGTTCAAATCACACCGTATCAGGATTATTCTCGGTATGAACAACTTCCTTAGGATCATATTTACCTCCAACTTCTTTGAAGACCACATCTTGACTTATACTATTCTTCTTGATGCAGGATCCCAAATCTTATATCCTTTAGTTCCTTCTTTATATCCGATGAAAATACATTTGAATACCTTCTTGCACAACTTGATCCTCTTTTCCTTGGGAACACACACAAATGCATCACAACCAAATACTTTGAGATGTGCCATCAAAGGATTCTTACCATACCATACCTAATTTGGAGTCGTGTTGACTAGCACCGAAGAAGGAGACATATTTACCATATATATTGTAGTCTCGACTACCTCTGCCCAGAATTCTTGTGCAAGCCCAACAACACTAAGCATGCTCCTTTCCTTATCCATCAATGTTCTATTCATTCTCTCGAAAAATCCATTTTTTTGTGGGGTATATGGTGTGTTATTTTGGTGTGCTATGCCACACTACTTACATAACTGATCAAATTCCATTCCACAAAATTCACCACCATTGTTAGTACTCAACAATTTAATCCTTTTCTCTATCTGATTTTCCACAAGAGCTTTAAACTCCTTAAATCTCTCGAAAAAATCTGATTTATTCCTCGGGAAGTATATCCATGTCTTCCTGGAAAAATAATCTATGAAGAAGACATAATATAGGGATCCACCAAGTGAAGGCACTGTAACCGAGCCAAACACATCACTATGAACTAGTTCTAGAATCCCATTTCCCTTTTCACTCCAGATGAGAAGCTCACCCGAATTTGTTTTCCATATATGAAATGTTCACAAAATTCAACTTCTAAACCACATTCAGGAAAACCTTTGACCGTATATTTTTTTTGCATAGCTCGAAGTCCTTTTTCTCCAATGTGTCCCATCCTCTTGTGCCATAACCTGGTCAATTCAATCTCATCATGTCTTGTCGATTCAGTTTGAACCAACTTGGCTCAATTCAAGTCGATTTGTTTCGACATCGAGTCGAGTCGAGTAGAATTCGAGTCGATTTCAGGAGAAACAATGTTGTGGCATCGAGTCGAGTCGACATTCCCTAACATCTTGTACAGGGTACCAATCCGAACTCCTCTCATTAAGACCATCGCACCTTTGACCATCTTGCATGAATCCTTATGAAACAAAGTATGCACACCTGCATCACTAATATTACTGAAAGATATCAAGTTTCTTTCCAAACCTGAAATGTGTAGCACACCTGGAAGGGTTCTTTTCCTCCCATCGTGTAGTGTTAGTCAGACTCTTCCCCGTCTGACAATTCTGGTTTTTGAGTCATCCCCCATGAACACTATTGGAGATACTTCACACACACCTAGGATTTATTTTTCCTAAGGTTTTCCCTATGTTTATTAGTCATTATTCAGTCTCCTATAGTTTAGGGAGAATATTCTCTTCAATTCACACTTGATTTTTATCAGTTGAGTGGACTCTAGATGCCACATTGGGATCATCACCATGCAACATTGGGATCATCACCAAATAATATGCATTTTCCTTGGGATTATCACCAAACTAGTGCATTACTCATGATTCCCTGATCTCCTCCTCACTTCACTCTATTTTAGTCAGTTAACTAAAGACTGAGAGACTAGTTAACTCAGTCTAGGTGACAGTTCACTCCTTTAACTTTATGAGAGACTAGACTAGGTGGCAGTTTACTCCCATAATTGTTGGTGTGTGTCCATATCACTCTATACCACCACTATAGCGCATTGGATTCTCCTCCAGTGTGCATTAGTTGAGTTATACAAAGTATATCATGTGTAAATTATCATTCATTCATTTGGTTAATGAGAATTCTTCCATTCTTTCTCTCCTACTTCTCTTTTCTCATATTTTCTCTGCAAACTGTGTATGTCATTTGCTAGCTAGATATATTTTGTGATGGTTCAACACATTTACATAGTATCAGAGTCGACGGATTGCTAAAAAAAAATACACACCAGATTCTTTTTGTAGGTATCGAAGATTGAAGATAGTGGAAAAATGGAATTTCCAAAAGAATTCATTCTTACACCATACAATTTCTTTGCATGGAAAGAGAAGATGATAGTGTATATTCGAGGAAAAGGATTATACAGGTTGAACATGGACATAGATATTGAATCCACATCAGCCATAGAAAAATCCAAGTATCTGAATGGAATGTTTGGAACTATTTGTAGTCTCATTTCTCCTGAACTCCTCTTTCACATATCCTCCTGTAAAACCCCCAATGAAGCCTGGACCACCATGGAAGGGATTTTTGGAAAATAGGACGAGATGAGGGGACACATGCTTGAGGTGGAATTTGTCACATTGGATCCAAAAACCTTTGAAAATATCCAATATTTCTTTACCAAATATAAGGATTTGTTGTCGCAACTCAAGGCTTGCGGGGTTGATAAATCTAAGGAAGAGAAAAAAATGGTTCTCACCATTCTATCCAAAATAGGTCCAGAATACTCAGTGTTTGTATCCACATTTCATTCAGTTAGTATCACCTCTGGAGCCACCTAGAAGATTCCCTCTCTTGAGGTATTTATTGAATCTCTGAGACAAGAGCAGAACAAGTTTATCAACATGGGAAAAATCAAAGGCCCAAAGGCACATTCACTTACTTTTCATGATGGTATAGGTCATAAAAATCATAAATATAAAGACAAATAAAAAAGGAAATAAAATGTAAATCCAAAGAAGGAAGGGTACTCAAAACCCTTCAACGATGCCTCCGGATCTAAAGGTAGAAAGAGAAGAAAAGGGGATAAATGCACTTACTCCCACAAATTATTCCATATAGAATCCACATGTATGCAGAAACATATAGATCAAATGGCCCAAATAATTCAAAAAAACCAACCTTGGAGATCGCATCCCCGAGGGTGCCAAGAAGAAGAGGTCAGAAGAACAAAATCCCAAGAAAGGAAATTCTATCCATGCTTTGATTTCCATCAATTCCTCTCTTGATGCTTGGATTGTAGATTCAGGTGCATCAAACCAAATGGAAGCCACAAAATAAGTCTATTCTTCATTGGACGCATGCAAAGGTCCTCCTATTCTCATGGGGGCAACTCTCCAGTCGAGGTCACCGACAAAGGAATAATTGAACTCACAAACGGAAGCTTCGAGAATGTACTACATGTTCCCAAACTTTCCATCAGTCTTCTCTTATTGTATCAGATGACTAAATTCGGCACCAAAAAGAGAGTCATATTCACACCTGATGCAATGGATATCTATGACATTCAAACCAATTCCATGGTTTCTACCAGTGAGGTAAATCATCAATCTAGACTCTACACATTTTCTGAATTTATTGAACCAGATTTTGCATTATTGCTTACCCATGCTGATGAAAGCAGTAGGATATGGAACGCAATGTTTGGGCATTTAAATTTCATATATATGAAACAAATTAGCAAGTAGAGAATGGTTGATGGTCTACCTAACATCCACTTCTCCAAATGAACTTGTGAGGGATGTATTCTTGGGAAAAACCCTCAAGAGAAATTTGACAAAGGAAGGACTCAGAAGGCTTCCTCTCCCTTAGATATGATCCATAGTGACCTCATGGGCCCTTTTTCGAGTCCATCAATCAGTAAATCAAGGTATGTGCTCATTTGTGTTGATGATTTCTCACGCTTCACATGGATTTTCTTTCTTAGGAAAAAATCAGAGGTCTTTCAACACCTCAAAGATTTCAAAGCCCGTGTTGAAACATAGTCAAGAAAGAAGATAAAAGTCCCCCGAATAGATAACGGGGGAGATTATTTCAACCATGAGATACATAATCTTTGCCATGAGGCTGAGATTCAATTGCAACAGACAGTTCCCTATACTCTACAACAAAACAGAGTTGTTGAGCGGAAAAATAAATCTCTAAAAGAGATGGAATTTTGCATGCTACATGCAAAGTCACTTCCACATAGATTATGGGTTGAAACACTTAATTGTGCAACCTACATCTAAAACAGATCTTCCAATAGATATGTCAAGGAAAACACCCCCCTACGAGGCTTGGAGTGGCCTCAAACCGGAAGTGACCCACTTCTGTATATTCAGTTCTCATACATGGGCCAAGATTCCCTCTGAGAAGAGGAAGGCACTTGATCCACAAAGCACATAGTGTATCTTTGTTGGATACCCCGACGGTGTGAAGGGATACAGACTCATTGATATTTCCTCAAACCAACTCATCATTTAGCATATTTTCCAATTTGAGGAAAGTGTCTCACATGTACCTCAACAACTGCATGCATAAACTTTTGTTCTTCCACCTGTCAAAGATGATGAGCATGCACATGATGAATCTTCTTTATATGANCTAGGAGGAATCGATTTTTTTTGGAGGAGCCTCCTTTGGCACTCACTGCCACTAATAGTGAGGCATATTTTCTTGGTTTAGTATTCAGATCCACAGTCCTATAGCGAGGCTTCCAGAAATCCCTTTTGGGAATCCACCATGCAGGAGGAGTACAACTCCCTCCTAGAGAACCAGACTTGGGATCTGGTTCCCCTTCCCGCAGGAAGGAAAATTTTCAGGTGCAGATGGGTCTACAGGACCAAGAGTGTAGTGGATGGACAGTTTAGCAGATACAAATCCAGGCTAGTTTCCAAAGGATTTAAGTAGGTGAATGGTATTGACTATGATGAGACCTTCACTCTAGTAGAAAATATGGATTCCATACATTTGGAACTTTCCATTGTGGAAACCAAAGGATGGGAATTCCATCATATGGACATGAAGAATGCATTTCTTCACAAAGATCTCTCTGAGGAGATCTATATGGAGCAGCCCCAAGGATTTATGCAGGATTAATCTTTGGTCTGTCGACTAAAGAAGTCTCTTTATGGCCTCAAGCAGGCCCTGAGGGCATGGTATGCCAATATGGACTCCTACTTGTTGTCATAGAACTTTGTACATTGTTAGTTAGACTTGAATGTTTACATGCTTAGGATTCTTGATTCACTTCTACTCCTAGTTTTGTATGTTGATGATTTTTTGATCACTAGTTGTTTGACTTCAACGATTGTTGCAGTCAAGAGTATTATGTATGACAGGTTCTTGATGATGGACATGGGTCCGCTGCATTTCTTCCTTGGACTCAAGATCATTCAGGATGCATCAGGCATCGAATTGTCTTAGGCTAAGTATTCATGAGAACTCCTTGAGATATTTCACATGATAGAATGCAAGTCTACCCCGACTCCTTTTCTATCAGGAGTCAGACTTGAGGATGGCGGGGACACTCCACTTGTTGAAAGAACACTGTATAGACAATGAGTGGGGATCTTTTTGTATCTCACACACTCCATAACAGACCTCTCCTATGTAGTTAGAGCAGTCTCCACGTTCATGCAGGAACCACATGAGCTACAATGGAAGGTTGCAAAGTGTATCCTTTGATACGTAGAGGGAACCATCACCTTTGGATTCACTATGCAGCAAACTCTACATGGACCTCATTGGGTTCACTAATTCTGACTGGACTGGAGATAGCATTGATCACAAGTCCACATATGGTTACTCACTCAGTATTCATTCTGGGCCTATCTATTGGTCGAGCAAGAAGCAGGTTGTTATTTCTCTATCTTCATCCAAGGGAGAATACAAAGGGGTAGTTAACATAACCATTCAGGATATGTGGCTACAACATTTTCTCACTGAATTGGGCATTCAGTTTCGTCGATCGATCGTCATCTGGTGTGACAACTAGAGCACTCTGAATTTTTGCAAAGATCCAGTTCAGAGGCAGCGGACGAATCACATTGAGATCCACTTACACTACATCTGGGACTTAGTACACAAGGGGATCATCGACCTGTAGTTATGTCCTTTAGTAGAACAAACTACAGACATCTTCACCAAGACCTTCACTGAGAAGAAGTTCCATTCTCTATGCACTTGTCTTGGAGTGAAGGAAACAGTTGCATAACAACTGTCAGTTATTCTTTTTACATACATTGTACTTTGAGTGGGGGTTTTTCCCATGAGTTTTTCCCTCTTTCGTCATTTATTTCATTGTATTTTTTGTATTTGGATACCTAACATGGCCTCGTTGTTGGGACCCATTCTTTATTTTCACCATAGTGATATTCATGGGGGATGTTGGAGATACTTCACACACACCTAGGATTTATTTTTCCTAAGGTTTTCCCTATGTTTATTAGTCATTATTAAGTCTCCTATAGTTTAGGGAGAATATTCCTCTAGGAGAATATTCTCTTCAATTCACACTTCAGTTTGATCAGTTGAGTGGAGTCTAGATGCCACATTGGGATCATCATCATGCAACATTGGGATCATCACCAGATAATGTGCATTGTCCTTGGGATTATCACCAGAATAGTGCATTACTCATGATTCCCTGATCTCCTCCTCACTTCACTCTGTTTTAGTTAGTTAACTAAAGACTGAGAGACTATTTAAATCAGACTAGGTGGCAGTTCACTCCCATAACTTCCTGAGAGACTAGACTAGGTGGCAGTTTACTACTGTAACTGTTGGTGTGTGACCGGATCACTCTAGACCACCACTATGGCACATTGTCTTCTCCTTCAGTGCGCATTAGTTGAGTTATACAGATTATATCATGTGTAAATTATCATTCATTCATTTGGTTAATGAGAATTATTCCATTCTTTCTCTCCTTCTTCTCTTTTCTCATATTTTCTCTGCAAACTATGTATGTCATTTTCTATCTAGATCTATTATGTGCAGGTTCAACACATTTACAAACACATCACCCCCATCATATTGTTCATATTCAAAGAACCATTCTTTATGTAATGTCATATGATATGATTCTCCTGAGTTGATCAACCAAACATGTTGATCTGACTATGTACTTATCGACACCAGTTACACATCACCTCTTTTTTTCGAGGTCGTATTTCTCTCAGTCGATTACTTCTTGTCGGATTCAACACTAAATTTTGTTTCCTTCAAATTACAGTCCTTTTTATAATTCCCAGATTTACCACATTTCCATCATCTTCGCACCAACTAAAACGGGGTTTTATATCTACCCTTCAACTTGAACTTTCTACTGGAGATTCATCCTTTATCTCTGTCTACCGATCAACCTCTAACTACTAGATCATATTTGTTCGATCCCTCCGTGTTCTTTCTTCTCATTTCTTCTGACAACAGAGAAGAAACCACATCCTCTAGCACTAATGTGGTTGTATTACTCCCAATAGCCACAACTAAGCTATCCCAGTTGTATGGAAAGGAACATAATAGGATCATACACTTCTCCTCATCAATGATCTTAATATCCATAGACAATAACTAGCTTAACACAGTATTAAACGCATTTAAATGCTCAGTCACCAAACTTCTTGTTGAAATATTATAACTTCGAAGAATATTCTAATTATATTTAAGTTATTATCTTATAGATCAAATCCCATTTTGTGGATTGATCATGTCGGGTCTTGTATAAGATGAAATCCCCTTTTTTGGATTGGTCAAACCATATTTATATGGTGGTATTTGTAAATTCGACCCCTAGTGTTTATAAAGTGGTTTTAATCACTCTGAGAAGAAGTCATCCCTACTAAGTGAAGAGACATAACCCTAGCACCTCCTCAACTAGTATTTATATGTGAGGATGATGCCTCACTCTTACACACTCACACTCACTCATCTAGTGTGCATATCTTGAAGGTAGTTGCAGTTGCAGGAGGAAGGAGAAGAGAGGCGAAAGCTCAGTCTTGGTTTATCTTTGGTGTTTTGGTCTTAGTCTTGGAATTGAATTGACAATCTATTATTGAGTAAGTTTTTGTTGGGTTTTCTCCCCCATGAGGGTTTCCGAGGATAAAATTTTGCATACTGTGTGATTGTGTATCTTTAGTGATCCTCTTTATGCTGTTGTTTTGGAAATGCATTGAATGCTCATGTAATTTGGAAATAACCTAATAACAAGAGTAAAAACTTAACATGGTATCAGAGCTTGACTGAATAGATCGTCTTTCACTAGGTATCTAGACGTCATTGTTTTTGTACAAGAAAATTAGGTATTTTCACTGAAGAAGAATTTTTTACCAAAAACTATCTTGGGAAGTGCACCCTGCCCTAACACATCTTTTGGCAGCTTGAGAAAACTTTTTCATTGGCTAGATTCTCTGGAAAGTCAAACCCTACTTTTAACTGGTACTAGAAAACCAGAACCAGTACTAGAAGTACCAGCCCAGAATTGCACAAGTCAAGTTTCAAGGGGTAAAACTTGGAATTTTCTAGAACAGTCAACTCTAGCAAACTTGCCTCAGCCCAACGCATCTCCTAGTAAGTTCAGTTTCAATTGTTTAGCATTTTCATTTTCTGGTCATTTTCTTAGCTCCAGGTCCAGATGTCTACAAGCACCAAGCTTGTTGACAATTTAAAAGGTGTGGAAAACTTCCATGTCTGGAAGTACAAAATTGAACTCATTATTGAGGAGAATGACCTTACAAAATTCATAAAATAAAATGTATCGGAACCCGAAGAAGAACAACCAAAGATAAGTACAAGAAGGATATTTTTAAGGATAAAAAAATAATTGCAGATTCCATTAAATACCACTTGATCCCTCAAGTATATTCTAATAATACTCCAAAATATATGTTTGATTTCCTAACTAGCATGTATGAAGGAAAGAAGATCAACCGAAAGATGAATTTGAGAATCCAACTCAAGAATACAAAGATGCAGAAAGGAGAAATAGTTCAAGACTATTTCTCTAGGGTTTCTCAATTCAAGGAATAGTTAGAGGAAATTGGAGACAACTTAGATGACTATGAACTCATAATGACAACTCTTAATGATCTCATAAGACCTTGGGATGCCTTCATCTAAACTATTTTTGCAAGAAAAGAGAAACTCCAATTTGACAGTTTATGGGAAGAATGTGTTCAAGAAGAAGCAAGAGTGGCCAACCGAGAAGTCATCCTATTAAGAGAATAAGATCAAGCCCTAGTTTCTCATGCTAAGGGTGGGAAGAAAAAGTTTCATTTTCAAAAGAAGACCCACTTTCATAAAGAATCTCACTCTCCAAAGAGATTCCACAAATATCATAAGGGTCAAAGAAAGGGAAAATATTTCTCCTCCTATCAATGTTATCATTGTGATAAGATGGGACACATTGCTAAGAACTGTCCTACCAAAAGGGAAGAATACAAGAGGAGAAATAACAAAAGACATCATTCCCATGCAGTTGAATATGATGAGCCACCCAAGAATTTAACTAAAGAAGAGATTGAAGATTATGTTTTGTTTTCATCCTTCTCAGGATCTGTGACACCTAGAGAGAATACTTGGATCATAGATAGCGGTTCCTCTAAGCACATAATAGGCCAGAAAAAGATTCTCTCTATCTTTACCATATGTAAGAAAGGTAGTTACGGGTTTACCAAAATTAAAGGTTGATCATGGAGGTGTATGCAAGGGATGTGTACTAGGAAAGAACATAAAGAATCCTTTTCCAAAGAGTGAAAATAAAGCACAAGGAATATTAGAGCTTTTCCACTCAGATGTATGCAGTCCAATTCCATCAACCTCTATAAGTGGGTATGTATACTATGTATCCTTTATTGATGATTACTCCTGTAACACTTGGTTTTATTTCTTGAATTCAAAAGATGAAGTACTCGGAAAGTTCAAGGAATTCAAAGCCTTGGTAGAAAACCTCTCCAAAAGGAAAATAAAGATACTCAGGTCAGACAATGGAGGATATTAAACTTCAAATGAATTTGGAATCTTTTGCAGAGATGTTGGGATTAAGAGGGAGCTCACCAATCCCTATAATCCTCAACAAAATGATATAGTATAAAGAAAGAATAGAACGATTATGGAAGCAGTAAAGACTATGATTCACGATCAAGATCTTCCAATGCAATTATGGGTTGAAGCAACAAGAACAACAATGTATGTCCAAAATAGATTATCCCATAGTGCACTTGGATTCAAAACTCCCGAATAAATTTTCACCAGAAAGAAGCTAGAAGTAATCCATCTCAAAATATTTGGTTGTCTAGTATTTGTACACATTCCAAAAGAAAAGAGAACTAAGTTTGATCCTTCATGAAATAAGGGAATATTTGTTGAATATTGTGAGGTCTCTAAGGTGTTTAGAATTTACATACCAGGTTACCATCATATTGAGATTAGAATATATGTAACCTTTGATGAAGATGTAGGACTCAAAATATCATGGAAATTTCATCTTGAAGAAGTATATGAAGAAGAACCTGTAGCTCCCAGAGTTGCAGAACTTGTGAAGGAAGTTATAGTTACCCCTGATGATGATATTCCAGAAGATCGTGATATAATAGAATCTCAAGAACTTCCCTGTATAAATATCCCTCACAAGATAAAGCTAGCTTGGGCAAGGGAACTTATTCAAGATGCAGAGAAGTATGGTGCTCTAGAAGGAACCATGAGACAAAGAAAGAAACCTAAGCCATTCTCCAGCTATATGGCCTTGATGTGTGATCTCATACAAAAGGAACCTACTTTCTTTGAGGAATTCATTTATAAGAAAGACTGTATGGACACCGTGACAGAAGAATGCCATTCCATTATAAATAATGATGTATGGGAAGTAGTTCCCAGATGAAAGAACAAAGATGTGGTATATTCTAAGTGGATATACAAGATAAAACATGTAGCAGACGAAAGTATTGAAAAACATAAGGCAAGATTTGTGGCCTGTGGTTTTTCTCAAAAGGAAGGTATTGAATATGAAGAAACATTTTCTCTTGTAACAAGATACACTTCTATCAGAACCATCATATCTCTTGCAGCCAAAATTAAGTGGAAGTTGCACTAGATGGATGTGAAAACAACTTTCTTAAATGGTGTTATTGAAGAAGAGGTGTATATAGAACAACCAAAAGGGTTTGAAGTTGAAGATATAAATACTCGTGTCTGCAGGTTGAAGAAATCTCTATACGAGTTGAAGCAAGCTCCTACAACTTAGTATGGTAGAATTGATAGTTTCCTGACAAGCTTGCGCTTTACCAAGAGTAAATCTAACTCTAACCTTTACTTAAAGGTTATGAATGATGATCCAATTATATTTCTAATATATGTGGATGATTTATTCCTAATCGAAGAATAAAATCTCATCACATATTGTAAGAAGAAGCTCACCAAATATTTTGAGATGAAATACCTAGGCCTGATGCATTATTTCTTAGGTCTTGAAGTTTGGCAGAGCCCAGAGAGAATCTTCCTTAACGAAGGGAAGTATGTTGTTGAAATATTGAAGAGGTTTGACATGTTGGAATGTAAATCCATGAACACACCCATGGAAATGAATTTGAATCTCTTGGTTGATACCTCGTCAGAGTTGGTTGATGCTACTCTATACAAATGGATTATTGGATCGTTGATGTATCTGAAGAATACTAGGCTAGATATATTCTTTGTTGTGAACAACTTGAGTCAGTACCTGGTAGAGCCCATGCGTGTTCACATTGTAGCTGAAAATCATGTGATGAGATACCTTAAGGGTATGTTGGATTATGGTCTCTATTATACTGGAGATCATGACTTCAGACTGTATGTTTATACTGATTTAGATTGGGTTGGAAGTGCTTCAGATAGGGAGAACACTTCAGGTTGTTGTTTCATATTTGGGTCAGCCATGACTTCATGGCAAAGCAGGAAGAAATATAGTATTGCTCTCAGCATGACAAAAGCAGAGTACAATGCATCATGTTTCGCCAGTGGTGAATCCATATGGGTTCATAATTTTTTGACAGGTCTGTTTGATCTGGAGATGGAAGCCACCATGATTATATATGATAACCAGAGTTGTATAAATATGACGGAGAACCCAGTGTTCCATGATAATTTGAAACACATAGAGATCTTATATCACTGCATTTCTGATATGGTGTAGAGGGGTTATATAAAGATCCAATATGTTGGCACAAATGAGCAGGTTGCAGATGTGTTGACCAAGACTCTGTCTCATGTGAAGTTTGAGTATCCTAAAGGACCTCCCTCAAAAGGGGGAGTGATGCTAATGATACTATGGTATCCTAACCAACATCGGGTAGTTACATTAGTATTTTATATCCTAGGGGATTGATCATCCTTGGGTAGATCTATAAGGTCTGATAAGGATGGTATGTCAGAGTACCTGTGCATGTATATGCTAGCTGTGGTCAATAGTGGTAGCTTCATTAGGATTTTATATCCTAGGAAATCTTATGATTCCTGGGAAGATCCCGAAGGTCTGGTAAGGACGGTATTTCAGAGTACCACGTGGTATCTTGTTAGGATTTTATATCCTAGGGATTATTAAGATTCCTAGGAAAATCCCGAAGGTCCGGTAAGGACGTTCTGTCAAAGTACCACAAAATGTTGTTGTTGCACCTTCCTCATTATGTTTCCATATGTTGATGACATTATTTCGTCCTCGTGCTATTGATGGTGTTGTACCAGTCTTGTGTTGATGATGATGTTGTACTAGCCTCATGTTGGTGATATTTTTGTTCTAGCTTCATGTTGATGCCGATGATGATGATGTTACTCCAGCTCCATGTTGCGAACAATGATGATATTGATGGTGAGAAAAACTTTCGATGACTTATAGATGTGCCAGTCGATGTTCTAGATGTTGATGATGATGCTACCCTCTCTTTCTCTTGATGATGTTATATTGGGTCATGTCAGTAGAATACCCTTCTTGTTAAGGGGGAGTGTTAAAATATTGTAACTTCGAAGAATATTCTAATTATATTTAAGCTATTGTCTTATATATCAAATCCCATTTTGTGGATTGATCATGTTGGGTCTTGTATAAGACCAAATCCCCTTTTTTGGATTGGTCAAACCATATTTATATGGCGGTATTTGTAAAGTCATCCCCTAGTGTTTATAAAGTGGTTTTAACCACTCCTAGAAGAAGTCGACCCTACTAAGTGAAGAGACATAACCATAGTGCCTCCTCAACTAGTATTTATATGTGAGGATGATGCCTCACTCTTACACACTCACACTCACACTCACTCATCTAGTTCACATATCTTGAAGGTAGTTGCAGTTGCAGGAAGAAGGAGAAGAGAGGCACATGCTCAGTCTTGATTTATCTTTGGTGTTTTGGTCTTAGTCTTGGCATTGTATTGGAAATCTATTATTGAGGAAGTTTTTGTTGGGTTTTCTCCCCCATGAGGGTTTCCCAGGATAATATGTTTTGTACCTTGTGATTGTGTTTCTTTCAGTGATCCTCTTTATGTTTTTTTTTTTGGAAATGCATTGAATGCTCATGTAATTTGGAAATAATCTAATAACAACAATAAAAATTTAACACTTCCATCACTCATCCTCAGAATATATGGTTTCTTTTTGAGAAAACACTTAATTACCAAAGATTTTGATTGGTATAAGATTCACATCTTGTCCCACAGTTTATTGGCTCAATCTTCACTCGAGACATTCAACAACATCGAATCTGCAAGACAAATCCAAATCGTACTTCTTGCTCTTCTTTCGATTTCTCCCTTTCTTCGTCAACATTCTTGTCAGATGGGTACCTGGATAAACCATTGTCCATTGTTCTCAATCCACTATAAGATATTCCATTTTAATCTTCCAATGATCAAATTTTTGGCCATTGAACTTTTCTATCTCTATTCTGGAACTAATCGCCATTCTTTACCATGATATTTAACAAAAATTATGAATTATGACTCTTACTGTACCTAGGGTTTAGTTTTCAGATTCAATATTTGCCAATCAAGATCTGATATACTCGCCAAAGAATAGCACCGCTCTGATAACTCACTTATCAGGAAAAACTTAATCTCTAATACCACATGTCAGGAAATGTAGGGCACTTTCACACTAATCTGATCATAGAAGAAGAATAATTTAATCTAGAATGTAAATGGAACAATCAATCACACAGTACACCGAGAGTTTACCCTAGAACCCTTAGCCAGGAGAAACCAACATTCCTTTAAGTGTTCTACTCTCTTGTTGTCTTATTCAATCATAATAAAGGGTTACATTTCTAACCTTGGTCCACACCTAAGACACAATCAACATCATACCCTCTTGCGCAGGAAATAACAACCCTCTAGCCAATTAGGCTTACATATACATGAAAAAAATCCTACGATTTACCATGCATTAGCATTACAACATTATCATTCTCTCATTAGCCTTTACGGCCTTACAACACACCTCTTTATAGGATTTTTAACAAGGAAAATCCTAAATATTGGTGCCCAAAAAAATGGTTACATATCCATGCATATCATTGGCTACAAATCCCGCAAATCCCAGGATTATGTTACAGTCGACTTCCAAGTCGGTTCTTCATTTGGTCTCTAGTCGGTCATCTCACACCCTCACTTAGACTTCTTGTTAGATGACTTTCCATAGATGTTTTGACTTCGAATTTACTCGGTCGACTTCCTCGACCTTTTACATGTTGTAGATCTACCCCGAATTCGACCTATTGTCAATCCACTTCAAACTTCAACCGTCAGTCAATTTACCTTGACTAGACTTTCATTGTAAAGAATATAACAACCCAACAAGCATGTGTGAGATATTGAAGGAATAGTGTGGCAAGGGACCTTGAAGAATTCCAAATGAAAGTTAGAAATAAGAGGATAAGTTGAGTTTTCTCAATATAAGAAGTGGAAACTTCACAATCCAATAGGATCAAGGAGTGCTTAGAGGAGTTCTAAGAGAGATATAACCACAGGAGAATACCAAAGGACTATGCTAAGGATAATCTTAGTAAGGTATTGGGTAGAATGCTATGGAGAGAGATTTTACAAAGGCTTGAGTGCAGTCCACATGTGAAAAAAGTGAAGTTCACAAGAGAAAAATAATGGATACAATGACTATTGATGGTCATTGCATAGGTTCATAGGAAAGACAAAACAAAAGAAGAAAGGGTGCCAAGGAAAATGGCATGAAGAATATGAATCAGGAGGAATATGACAAATAGATGAGTGAGTTGAGGGAGAGGCTCAAAGTCATACAAATTTTGCTATAGAAGAAGATTAGAGAGAACCAAAGACAAGGATGGAAAGTGAAGAAGGTCAAGTGGCGAGTAGTTCAACTACTTGAGGAGAAACTGAGGGAAATATTGGGGAAAGTGAGGCCATTCACTGAAGGAAAAGTTGACTATTTTGAACAAGAGCAGGGAGACATCCTTGGAGAGGATGATGTTGATATGAGACATGTTGAGAGTCTCACAGATTTCTTAGAGAGTGAGAGACTTGCAAGAAGTATCATGACCTCTTTGGAGAGTTCGTATCATAATGTGGATGTGATGACAAAGGAAGCAAAGAAGGCTAGTAAGAATTATGTTTTTGTAACTGAAAATTTTGTGTGATTGCACGATTAGCAGGTGATGAGTCATCTGAAGCTCTCATGAAGAAGGAAGAAAAATAAATGTATAGAAAGATTTCAAGAAGATAGGATCAAATTTTTTTTTTGATAGAGGATGAAGCCACAATGTCTCATAAGGACAACCTAGAAGAATACCATACACATTTTTTCAAAGAAATTGTTGATAGACAAATCGAAGAAATTGTGGTTGCAAGAAGTGAGGGAGAATTGGCTCATGGAGATAGCTAAGAGAAAGATGAAGAGAAGCATTCAAATGCAATGCTTACAAATTGGAATGAATAAATTAAGTTGTTGGAAATATTGTTGATGGAAAATGAGTCGGGAAGAAGAGAAAGTTTAGCCAGGAAGCAAGTATGTTCACAAGTGCTTAGTAGTGAAGAGGAATTGATTTTAGAAACTAAGGAGGAAGAAGTAAATTTTCAATTTAAATTTAAGGATGCAAGCATGGTAGAGAATGATGAACATGAAAAGGTTATTAGTTAAATATATTTTGAGATATTTATTAAATATGAATAGAGGCCACAAATTCAACATCCTGAGTTGATGAATTTTGAGGATGAACTGAAATTTTTTGAGGAGTGGCTGACTAAAGATGCAAATGATGAATACTGCGGAGAAAGGACAGAATCATATCAAATTGATTTTGAGGACAAAATGAAATTTCCAATCAGAAAGTGCATGGATTAAGATAAGAGTAAGAATCCTAAAGATATGAAAGAAAGGGAGATGTAACAACCAATGGATAGAAACAACAAAAATAAGTTTCAGCAACAAGTTTATAGCAAGGAGATGTACCATGCATAGGACTAGACATAGAGATTGAATAACTGAGTATGATGATGGTGAAGATGTATCTGAGAATACATGAAAGGAAAAATCATATCTACATCAACAGATAAATTCAATAGTTGCAGGCAACAACCCTACAACAGGACAGTTAGGAAAAAAAGCAACAATATAAAGTTTGGGATCCAAGAGAAATTCAACAATAGGGNGACTCGTGATTAGGAGATCATGAACATTTTGTTTCTTGGGAGTCTGATGCAGGAGCATTCTGCCTCCAAATTCAATTTCATTTGATGAATACCCAGGGGGAATTTCATTTACTGGGGATTAGGTTCCCTAAGGATTGATTTATTGTATTTTCCTATGTTTTATGTTTTTTAGAAGAGAGACATAGGATAGGGGTTTGATAATGAAAGTGAGGATTTGATTGCAAATGTTCTCAAATTCATGATAACATGAGAGGGATTGGAAAATGAGAGAGATCTAAGGTCAATTAGATCTCATAGGGATTTGTGAATCCTAAAGATAGGAGTTGAGTGAGAGGTTTGTGGATCTGAGAGGATCCTTATGGATTGATTGTTGAAAGTATTGTGGATCTGAACAAGAATTGGTTTCAGAATCCTTGTGTATAATATTGTAAGCCTATAAGGCATAGAGGGGGCCAAACGAATGTAGATTAGGCCAAATAGAGGGTGGCCAATGGAATGGAAATTAGGCCAGGAAGAGAGTGTGGCTAAAAAAATGTGAATTAGCTTAGAGAAATAGAAGAGAGACCTATTGATTGTGATCTAGGTCAAAGAAGTCATTGAAGAGCCTTACATAAACCCTATGCATAGTGTATGTATGGCTTGTTAAATGATTAATCTATTTGTATTATGATTGAGGAAGTTTTTTTTCATTATTTGTGTAGAGAATCTCTATCATATTGAATATTTTGTCTCTATGGAAATAGGTATTGAAAACCCCTGTAGATTAGTGTAAAGGTTGAATTGTAGACCTTAAAGTTATGTTGGAGGTTTCGGGGAAGAGGAGTTTCAGGGGGAAAAAAATTCAAAGGATATCATCGATCAATGTAAAGGATTGATGAACCTATTTTAATGGTAGGTACGTAGATGAATATCAAGATTGTGGAAGAGGTTACAATCATCGTCAATCTCTTGCTATCAATTATGGACTCTGTTGGATGAAAGAGAGAGTCCATGAGTTATTGGATCATGGGAGAATGAGTTCAGAGAAATAGGAACTATCATATCCCTATCAAGATTCATCATAACCATTGGATCATACGATTAGTGTAGAAAAGGAATCAGGTCCTTTGAAAAATTCTAGAGAAGGTTGGACCGTTAGATCAGAGGTCAAGTGAACTAGAGTTGCTCGATGCAGTTGAAAAGACACAGAGTAATCTCAACCATTCATCAAAACCTTGATTAAGTCCCAACCATAGGTTTAGGTTGGATGGGAGTTGCATGGAAAGGATATCTGATCGTCAATTAAAGGGTTGGATCAATGGTCGACATTGAAAGTGCAAATTGGAATTGCACACAAGCATTAATTTTATGGAGGTGTCGTGCTGTTAATCTAGACCATTCGTTGATTTGATGAAGTGTCACTTCCAGATTAACGCGCATAATATAAATTTATTAACATGCCACCATGTTGGAGGAGCACTAGCCATTCATCTCACCGGATGGTTATGGTTCTATCCATCATTGAAGATAAATAAGGTAAGCACATGAGGGCATAACCTGTTATCTGATTTTATACATACTCTTCGACAACCCATTGTGGGTTTAATGAGAAACAATCCAATTTAAGTTTCTATGTTGTGGGAAGACCTGGTAGGTCACTATCAAGTGGTATTAGAGTGAATTAAATTGCTCATTTGAATGGTTACAAGTAAGTGGTGCAGAATTGGAGAAAAGATATCAACATAATGTCTGGACATTTAGGAGGTATGAGGTAACAAATTTATTTGGCTAATAATAAATTGAAGTCTATGTTGACAAGTACAAGCAATCAATTATGAAGTAAATATAGAGGCATGTGCAAAGAAGCACATAATAACAACATAGAGATGGTATGCTTTGAAGGAGAGACAAAGAAAGCATACTTTTGAGTACAATTGATGTAGAGATATTGTACAGAGGAGTTCAGATTTGGTGAAATACGACATGACAAATAAGATGAATTGATTCAGAGGAATGAACCAAAAGGATTCAATATCATGAACATATGTTGAATGTGTTGATTTGATGTGTTTGAATTAACTATGGTTTAAAGGTTGTGTTTGGAGGTTAGAGAAAACAAGGAAAGGATTTGATAGAAACTATGACAGCCAAGAGAGTTGTAATAGAAGAACCGGTTGTGTTCTTGAATGCAAGAGGAAGATCATGTGTGAGCTCTTGAAGGAACAATGTGGCAAATAAACTTGAAGAATTCCAGCTAAAAGTTGGAAATAGGAGTACAAGTTGAGTGTTCTCAAGAGAAGAAGTGAAAACTGCAGGAGCCAAGAGGAGAAAGGAGTGTTCAAAGGAGGTTCTAAGAGAGAGAGAAACACAGGATAATACCAGAGGAATAGGCTAAGGAGAAGGTTAGTAAGGTATTGGGTAGCAGGATATGGAGAGAGATTTTTACAAAGGCTTGAGTGCAGTCCACAATGTTAGAAAAACAGGATCGAGGAGAAATAAAATAAAAACAAATGAGGAAATAAAACACTAAAGATACACAATACAATAGAGACACAGATATACGTGGTTCACCCAGTGTGGGCTATGTCCACCAGAGAATTTTCCAGGTCGTTCCTTTTTATTATCCAACAAATGAAGGGATACAACCTGCAACACACCCACTGTAACTTCCTCTTCTTTATCTCATAGTCTCCTCTCTCAGAATACAATATTCACAATGATGCATAGCCACAATACATTTCCCTCATAAAAGAGGGTTGCCTTCTAGAGGAAGAAAACCTAACATAACTGCTACTGTCAGATCTGCGACCTTATAATGAATGGTGGAGATTTACTATGAAATTACAATATACATTTACAAGGAAAATTTTCCTTCAAGGGATTCACCCCCGAACCCCTGCCGGGGGTCTGCTTCACCCGAACCCCATAGGGGGGGAAAGCCCCCCCTGCAAACCCCCCGCATGGAGGGGTGTATAGTATTCTAGGGAATACAGTCTCCATGGGGTATAAAAATGGTTGAAATCAAATACCTATGAAACATGAAGATAATAAGGCTCCACAACCAACAATCTCCCACTTGAGACTGATCACAACAAATCCATTGTCGTTGTACCTACTGGACTATACTCCACCTTGGACTTGGGAAATTTCTCATCTTTACCTTCATGCTTGAAGTCCAACTTAAACTAAACAGGAACTCAGTTTCTCCCTGGTTACTTCCTTTGTTAACATGTCTGCAAGATTCTGACTAGTGTGTATCTTTTCCAACTTCAAATGTCCATCTTCTAAGACGGATCGATGTACCTGAGTTTTATATGATTATTATTTTAATTGAAGGATAATTTATTTTCAAGATGAATGGCACTCTTACTGTCACATTACGACCTTTTATTCTCTTGCTTATTTCCCAATTCCTCCATAAACCTCTATAACCAAATCATTTCTTTACTATCCTCTGTAGAAGCAACATACTTTTCCTTTGTTGTTGAAAGTGAAACAACCTTTTTCAGTTTCGAAATCCAACTTATTTTTGTTCCACCTATAGTAAAACTATACCCTATGGTGCTCCTCCTACTATCTTTATCACATGCCATATCTGAATCAACATATCCCTGTAGAACAATGTCTGAACCTCCAAAACATAATGCATGAGTAGCAACACCTTTCAAGTACCTGAGAATCCACTTTACTGCCTCCCAATGTTATTTACCTGGATTGTAATTATACCTACTCACAACTCCCACTGCATGTGCAATATATGGTCTTGTGAAAACCATTGCATATATCGAGCTGTCAACTGTTGATGAATAAGGGACCGTGGATATGTATTCTATCTCCTCCCGTGTCTTGGGACACATTTCATTAGTTAATTTGAACCAACTAGCCAAAGGTGTACTAATTAGTTTTTCATTTTGCATTCTAAACTTGTCCAACACCTTCTCTATGTAATCACCTTGAGACAATGTCAATTTGTGATTTTTCTTGTCTCTTACATTATTCTCATACCAAGGATTTTCTTCACAGCACCCAAATACTTCATCGCAAATGAATTAGCTAATTTCTTCTTGAGAACATTTATATCCTGCATATTAGACTCCAATAAGGATGACATCTACATACAATAGCAAGATAATATAGCTTCCATTTTCTAGCCTTTTAAAATAAACACAGTGATCAAAGTGACATCTACTATAACCTTGTGATCCATATGGATATCGGTGGCCACCCACCTTTTCCAACTGGCTCAAGATAGTTTTCTGGCAATTTTGGCAATTTACTATTTTTAGCAGGTTTTAACTTCTGGGGCCATTTTGAGGCCCTAAATGAAGGTTTTTCGGGATTGAGATTCTCAATGATAGCCTATGGCATGATTGAGGCCCCAAAATGAATATCCTCAATGATACCTTTCCAATGGGCTATCATGCGTCTAAAACGAAGATCATATGCAAAAGTTACGACCCTGGGGAGTTGATGCACTAACTTACCCAAACGGGGCCCACGTGAATTTTGACGCTTCATATCCTAGGGTTAGGTTTTTGGATGTCTAGGAATTTTGGCATTCCTGTTTATTGTAAAAAGGCCTTTAGAGCCTCATTGTAACCATCTTCTTGCGAATGTGAGTAGCCGTCACATCTCTTCTCAGAGATAAGCTGCCACCATTCTAGCAAGTCTTCCACTCTGTATTTTTACAGTCTCTGTACATTTATTTTATTAATAGAAATCATGTATTACTATATATCTGTGTTTATGGTTGCATCTCTAATACATTTCTGTCATATTATCGAATATCTGCAATATCTCTGTGCATTTGTTTATTATATCTCTGCTCTCATTTCGTGTCGAAAATAATCGAGATCAGTGGTATCAGAGCAGGCTTCTCTTGATCGTTTTTCAGTGCATGTCCCCGATGAGGTTTGATTATAGCAAGTTGGGTCTCGATCTTGTCTCTCTTGAAGAGAATCACTCTCGCACACCCAAGAAACCCTCAATGGCGGAAGAAAAGAAAAAGGATGGAGCAGACGATCCTATCAGTCTGTTGCTTGAGCAAGCTCTCACACGACAGAGGGATGAAATGATGGAGAATTTTTCTCACATCCTTCAACGCCTACTGATAGCAACAGGCGCATCTTCATCAAGCAGCCACTTTGGAGGCACCTCGCCTTTTAAGGTACAAGTTAATTTTGATATTCCTGTATTTGAAGGACAGATAGATGCAGAAGCCCTAGACAAATGGTTAAATCTGCTAGAAGGTTATTTCTTTGTTCACAATTTTTCCAACAAAGAAAAGATCACCTTCGCACTCCTTAAAGCTCTCCCCCATGTCAAACATTGGTGGGAAACTTATTGGGAGTAGAGTTCCACAGAGGAGTCTAAAATATATGGGACTGATCCCACTTGGGATTTTTTTGTGGATGCGGTAAAGGAACAATATTACCCTATCGGCAACTATGAGGACCAGTACATGAGATGGACCACACTATGGCAAGAGAGGGGCCAAGTAGTTCCAGACTTCACCAATACCTTCCATACCTTGCACACCAAGCCGAGTATCAAAGACTCCGAACGACATTTGGTTCTGAAATACCGTGGGGCTCTACACAGATACATCCAAACTAAAATGGATTTTCTGGACATCTCATCACTCGGTGCTGCCTATCGATATGCTATTCAAATTGAGAAGAAATTTAAGCACCATAAAAAATGGGAGTTCAGGTCTGCAAATCCGCAAAAACCAAAGTATGGCAAAGACAACCCTAACGAATAGTCTCCCGAAAACCAGTCCAAGACATAGGAAAACAAGGGTCAAGAGAAGACAAAGAAGGACACTGGAAAATGGTGCGATTTACACAAAATCCCCTGGCACAACATCGATGAATGTCGCTCAAAATAGTCATTGGTGGATGAGATCAAAGACAAGGAGTCGAACCTTGATTTAGAATCTGATTCTGAAAATGCTGGTAAAGGATAGATCATTGACACAGACCCCATTGTTATTGGCACGACCACAGCAATTCAACCAGAAGAACCAACAGATCCTAAAGAGGGGGAGCACCTGTTTCATTCACAGATGTGGGTGAAGGGGACCCTGCTGCATTTTATTGTTGATAGCGGAAGCCAGAAGAACCTCATCTTAGTAGAGGTTGTCAAATAGTTGGGATTGTCGACAACACCACACCCATAGCCATACAACATCAGGTGGCTTCACCAAGGATGAGATCTTCGTGTCAGCCAACAGTGTCAATTGTCATATGGCATCCAACCCTTCAAGGACAAGGTATTATGTGATGTTTCCCCACTGGATGTCTGTGATGTTCTCTTGGGCCAGCCATATATGTGGAAGCCCCATGCTATTTATGAGTCTCGACCTCGTAGTGTCATTGTCACTTTGGCGAGTCATCTCTATAGAATACCAGAGGTAGTTCCCACTACTGTTACACCTAAAAAGTGCCGCAAAGTAGTATCTCATATTGCAAAACTTAGCTTCTTCACAATCTATTCAAAAGGATAACAAAAGGACACTGCAACCACTATAGCATCGCCCCAAGCACCTTCTATCCCACAGAAGCAGGTCGACAAGGCTACAAAAAAATGAAAATATTCCTTCTGAACACCATCCTCTCATGTATCTCAACTTGTTGAACAACCTCAACCTCAACAGGTTCGTGACAAACTTCCACAAACTGAGCAGCGTGACGTCTCCAGCAAGGCAAGCAACTCACCAAGATGCAGATTCAGCAAACGCTTTTCCCTCTCCCCCGGGAACTCAACGCAATGGAGACCATTTCTTCCTAAGGAGGGAGGATTGATCCATATGGATATCGGTGGCCACCCACCTTTTCCAACTGGCTCAAAATAGTTTTTTGGCAATTTTGGCAATTTACTATTTTTAGCATATTTTAACTTTCGGGGCTACGGAATTATTGAGGCCCAAAAATGAATTTCCTCGACGATACCTTTCCAATGGACTATCATGCGCCTAAAACGGAGATCGTATGCAAAAGTTACGACCCCAGGA
>SNQJ01S0016139.1:29687-71024 GCA_010110895.2 Picea sitchensis
CATCACATCTCTTCTCAGAGATAAGCTGCCACCATTCTAGCGAGTCTTCCACTCTATATTTTTACAGTCTCTGTACATTTCTTTTATTAATAGAAATCTTGTGTTACTGTATATCTATGTTTATGGTTGCATCTTTGATACATTTCTGTCATATTATCAAATATCTGCGATATCTCTGTGCATTTCTAAGTCTCTATTGTATTATGTATCTTCTGTGTTTTATTCCCGCATTTGTTTTTATTTTATTGCTCCATGATCCAGTTTTTCTAACAAACTGAACCAAATCCCAAGTCTGGTTATTTAATAGGGAATCCATTTCCTCTTTCATTCCTTTCTCCCACTTATTTTTAGTGTCTACCTTCAATGCCTCTTCATAACATTCTGGTTCACTAGAATCAGTAAAAAATAAATAATAAAATGAATGAGAGTATCGCTCAGGGGGTCTACTTAACTTGGTATATCTTCTAACAACACTTGCAAGAGTTTGAGGTACATGTTTCTCCTATTGTTGTACATTTTGATTTTCTGGTACCTTTGGAATTTAGTTTCCAGTGATCTCATCAAGCACTCTGTATTATGGTTTTTCTTTTTCCTTATTCTTTCCCTACAACTGATTTGTATACATGACCTTCTCATTGAATATGACATGTCTACTCATAATTATTTTGTGATTTTCATAATCCCATAAGAGATAACCAGAATCATTAACACCGTATCCAATAAAGGTACACTTCTTGGATTTTTCCTCAATCTTTGTTCTATTTTCTTTATCAATATGGACAAATGCTTCACAATCGAAAGCCTTAAAAAAAGAATAGTTTACCTTTTTACCTGTCCATGCCTCCTCTGGAATTCCACCATCCAAAGAGCTTGAAGGTCCTCTGTTTATTAAATAAATAGAAGTATCTACAACATCTTCCCATAAATGTAAGGGAATACCAACATGCAATCTCATACTCCTTGCACGCTCCATTATTGTCATGTTCATCCTTTCTGACACACAATTTTCTTGTGGTTTTCCTGGAACTATCTTCTCTCTACGAATCCCATGGTATGATCAGTAATAATCAAACTCCTTGATGAAATATTCACCTCCATTGTCTGATCTGAGACACTTCAACCTTTTTCCTGTCTCATTCTCAACCAAAGCTTTCCATTTCTTAAAAGTATCAAAAACATTAGATTTTTTTCAAATGCAATAAACCCAGGTTTTTCTAGTTGCATCATCAATAAAAGTAACATAATAATGAGAGCCACTAATATATGATACCTGATTTGGTCCCCATAAATTTGTATGCACAAACTCTAACCTTTCACTCTTCTTTTCTTTTCGGACTCTGAGAAACATGACTCTTTTCTGTTTTCCATAAACACAATGCTCACTAAAATCCAAAACAATTTGTTTAAGATCTGGCAACAATTTTTTTTGTGAAGTATCTACATCCCCTTCTCACTCATGTGTCCAAGCCTATGAATCCACAGTGTTGTATCCACTCCTGTAGAAGCTAAAGATATAGAAGAGTCAATATTACCAATACATAAATACAATGTACCTACCTTCTCTCCTTTTGTTATCACCAGTGATCCTTTGGTGACCTTCCACACCTTATCTGTAAATGTGGATATACAACCTTCACTTTCCAACTGCCATGTTCAAATCAGATTTTTCCTTATATATGGAACATGTCTTACCTCTTTCAACAAGCATTGGTTTCCATTCCTTTGCTTTGTTTTTACCTTTCCCATTCCAACAATTTTGCATTGTGCATCATCTCCCAAATGAACCTGTCCAAAATCACCTTGAACATAATGTAGAAAATGTTTCCTATGGGGTGTGGCATGAAATGAATCCCTTGAATCTACCACCCAAGACTCATAAATATTATCTACAGAAAGAATCAAAGCATCTTGTAGCACATCACCTCTTACATTTGCTTCCTGATTTTTCTCCTATTGTCCATCTCTTTGTTTCTTTGAAGTTCTTCAGTCTTTCGTTGAATGTCCTTTCTTCCCACAATTCCAACACTCTATATTTCCTAATATGGATTTGGATCTTCCCTTCCTAAAATTCCCTTGGTTCCCTGATCCCTTTTCTCTATCTTTTTTTCTTCCCATGTTCTCCATGTTTAACGCATTACCTGATGTCTCACTTGTGCTTTTCCATCGCATTTCCTCACCAAGGATAACACCAACAACAACATCAAATTTTAAAGTGTTTGAACTAGATACTAAGTTACTTACAACCATGACCAAGTCGTTCCAACTTTTAGATTAGAAGATCCTTGACCTCATCATCAAAGTCCACTTTTACAGAACTTAACTGATTAGTAACCATATTAAATTCATTTAAATGATCTGCAACAAACCCACCTTATCACATATTCATATTAAATAATCTCTTCATTAGAAATACCTTATTGGATGCTAAGGATTTTTCATACAGTTTAGTCAATGTGTCCATTAGCTGCTTCATTGTCTTTTATTTCGAAATATTGAAAGCCACCGACATTGCCAGGCTCAACCGTATCATTTCTAGTGACTGTTTTTTAAGAACCTCCCATTTTTTGTCCTTCATAGCCGTCGACTTCTTTGTTATTCCAACCAATGGTAGGAATAGATCCTTCTGATATAAATAATCTTCCATCTGCATCTTCCATAATTGGTAGTTTTGGCCGTTAAATTTCTTGACCCTAAACTTTCCATATTCTGTCATTTCTCCCACTCGAACCAGGAACCCTCTTTTCCTGTGAGTTACCTTTCTCTTTGATACCAGTTGTTATAAAAACAGGATCGCAGAGCAATAAAATAAAAACTAATGTGGAAATAAAAAAACAGAAGATATACAATACAATAGAGACACATATATATGTGGTTCACCCAATGTGGGCTACGTCCACTAGAGAAATTGCAAGGTCCTTCCTTTTTATTATCCAACAAATGAAGGGATACAACCTACAACACACCCGTTGTAACTTCCTCTTCTTTCTCTCAGATTCTCCTATCTCATAATACAATATTCACAATGATGCATAGCCACAATACATTTCCCTCATAAAAGAGGGTTTCCTTCTACGGAAAAAAACCCTAACATAACTTCTATCGTCAGATATGTGACCTTATAATGAATGGTCCAGATTTGCTATGAAATTACAATACACATTTACAAGGAAATTTTTCCTTCAAGGCTTCGCCCCCTAACCCCTGCTAAGGTCCCACTAGCCCCCAAACCCCAGAGGGGAGGAAATCCCCCCCTGCAACCCCCTCGTGTCAAGGGGTGTATATTATTCTGGGGTGTACAGTCTTCATGGGGTATAAACATGGCTGAAAACAAATACCTATGAAACAGGAAGATAATCAGGCTCCACAACCAACACACAAGTGAACAAAGTGAAGTTCACAAGAGAAAGAGAATGGAGACACTGGATAAAGATAGTCATTGCAAAGGTTTAGAGTAAAGCCACAACATAAGAAGAAAGGCTGCCAAGGAAAATGGAATAAAGAATATGAATTAAGAGGAATATGACAAAGAGATGAGTGAGATAAGGGAGAGGCTCAAATTCATATAGATGCTACTACAGAATAATATTAGAGAGAACCAGAGACAAGGATGGAAAGTGAATAAGCTAAAGTGGCCAGTAGTGCAACTATTTGAGGAGAAGTTGAGGGAAATATTGAAGAAACCAAAGCACATGTTGAATCCTTGGGTAGAGAAGGAAAAAATCAGAGGAGCTGAGTTTAGATTCAGGCCATTGACTGAAGGAAAAATTCACTATTGTGAACTAGAGCAGGGAGACATCCTTGGAGAGGATGATGTTGAGATGAGACATGTTGGGTGTCTCACATATTGTTTACAGAGTGAAAGACTTGCAGAAAGTCTCATGAACTCTTTGGAGAGTTCGTATTAGTGTGTGGATGTGCTGACAGAGGAAGCAAAGAAGGCTAGTAAGCCTTATGTTTTTGTAACTTAAATTTTTTGTGTGATTGCAGTGTTGATATTTTATGTAATTTTGGAAGTTATTCCTAAGTGTAATTGTAGTGGTTATTCCTAAATGTAATTGTGAAAGGGTTTATTGATAAGTCATGTCTTTTAGGTATTTTAAAGTATAAATAGAGGTTATATTGAGTCATTTTTATCAATCAGAGTAGTACACACTTATCTAGGAGGCTATTCTTGGTTCGTGTCTAGGTCTCTTTGGTCTTGATTTCATGAAAGAACATTGTATGACATTGTACATCTTGGAGGAATATATACTGCAGGTTTTTCTCCCCCTTGAGGGTTTCCCTGAGGATATATCTTGTTGTTATGTGGATATCTATCTTTAAGTTGTGATCCTTTTGCATATTAAATAATAATATTCAGATACAATATCATCTCTTATGAAAAACCAACATGGTATTAGAGTGGGACTGGGCCTGACTCCCTCATGGGAGAGCCCGAGTAAATGGAAGGGAAATGAAAGCCTATAATCAACATTTTATCATTCTTTGAATTCACAGTTAATGGATATCCACAAGTTATTACAGACAAGATATACTTCAATAAGCGTTGTTCTTTCAATAACTACTGTGATGAAATGGAAGGTTCATCAGATGGATGTAAAGATGACATTTTTGAATGGGGTAATAGAGGAAGAGGTTTACTTGGAACATCCACAAGGATTCAAGACATATGATAGGGAGATGCATGTGTGAAGGTTAAATAAGACATTATATGGATTGAAGCAAGCACTAAGAGCATGGTATGGTCGAATTCATGGTTTTCTGATGAGCTTGGGATTTACCAAGAGCAATGTGGATCCTAACCTTTACTTCAAGGTTGAGGATGATGGACCAGTGATATTACTACTATATGTGGATGACCTATTCTTGACAGGAGTGGAGAAGATCATCACTAAGTGTAAGAGAAAACTCGTTGCAGTGTTTGAAATGAAAGAGCTAGGTTTGATGCACTACTTTTTGCATCTATAGGTATGGCACAAAAAGAATGAGATCTTCCTAAATCAGGGAAAATATGTTGTGGATATCCTGAAGAGGTTTGGGATGTTTGATTGTAAACTGATGGCTACGACAATGGCATAAAATATGAAGCTATTGGATGATACAAATTTATAGGTTGTGGATGCTACATTATACAGGAAGATGATTGGATCATTGATGTATTTGACGAATACACGACCAAATATATGTTTTGATGTGAACACCCTGAGTTAGTATAGGTTGATCCCATATGTATTCACCTGATTGGATTAAAACATGTGATGAGGTACCTTAAAGGTACAATGGATTATGTCCTTAAGTATGTTTCAGACAGTGAGATCAATCTACTTGGATATTCGGATTCATATTGGGTCAGTAGTGCTGCAAACCAGAAAAGTACATTAAGGACGTTACTTCACTTTGGGATCCGGTATGATGTCATGAATCAGTAAGAAGTAGTCATGTGTGGCACTCAGTAAGGTTGAGGTAGAGTATGTGGAAGCATGTGCAATAATTCGCTAAGAAGTGTGGCTTCAAAAATTGTTGACTAGATTCTTCGATACTGGGATGGAGGAGACCTGTATCTTGTGTGACAACCAGAGTTGTATAAAGTTGTCAGAGAACCCGGTGTTTCATGACAAGTCGAAGCATATCAAAATCAAGTATCACTATATTAGGGATATGGTGTAGAAGGGATAAGTGAGGCTCCAATGTGTGGTTGTCGATGAACAGGTTGTGGATGTGTTGACAAAGTTGTTGTCGAGGATGAAGTTTGATTACTTCAGGGACAAGATCGACATAGTACCTCTTTAGAGGGAGTGATGACTTCAGATCTTATCGCAGGGTAGTGGATGTCATAATGACATGTTGTATCTATTGGAGAGCTACCCACCGACCCTAGATGTATGCTTAAGAGACGAGGTACAAATGTTATTATAGGGTATTGGATGTCATGCATAAGATATCTGAGTTTTTTGCGGGAAACTGGATAGTCTCATGATGACATGTTATAGCTATTAGAGAGTTACCCACCAGCCCGTGATGCATGCTATGAAGTCACTATGGATTTCCTGTGATGTATAGATTCTTGTGTCCAACATTCAATGTTCATGATATCATGTGGATGGCGACAATGTTAGAGTCTATTCTGGATACAATACCTTCCTCATTAAGAGGGATTGTTGAGATTTTATGTAATTTTGGAATTTATTCCTAAGTGTAATTGTACTCGTTATTCCTAAATGTAATTGTGAAAGGGTTTATTGATAAGTCATGTCATTTAGGTTTTTTAGAGTATAAATAGAGGTTATATCAAGTCATTTTGATCAATCATCGATCATAAGTATAAGAGAGTAGTACACACTTATCTAGGAGGTTATTCTTGGTTCCTGTCTGGGTCTCTTTGGTCTTGATTTCGTGAAAGAGAATTGTATGACATTGTACATGTTGGAGGAATCTATACTACATGGTTTTATCCCCATTGAGGGTTTCCCTGAGGATATATATTGTTGTTAAGTGGATATCTATCTTTTAGTTGTGATCCTTTTGCATATTAAATAATAATATTCATATACAATATCATCTCTTATGAAAAAATAACATGCAGGATTAACAAGTGATGAGTCATCTGAAGTTGTCATGAAGAAGGAAGAAAAAGAAATGTATAAAAACATTTCAAGAAGAAAGGATCAGATTTATGTTCTAATAGAGGATGAGACCACAATGTCTCATAAGGATAGTCAATAAGAATCCCATATACATTTTATCAAAGAAATTGTTGATAGACAGATAAAATAACTTGTTGTTTCAAGAAGTGAGGGAGAATTGGCTCATGGAGATAGCCAAGAGAAAGCTGAAGAGAAGAATTCATATGCAATGCTTACAAATTGGAATGAAGAAATCAATTTGTCAGAAAGATTGTTGATGGAACCTGAGTCGAGAAGAAGAGAAAGTACAACCAGGAAGAAAACATGTTCACAAGTGCTTAGCAATGAAGAGGAATTGCTTTTAGCATCTGAGGAGGTAGAAGTAAATTTTCAATTTAAATAGAAGGATGCAGGCATATTAGAGAATGATGAACATGAAAGGGTGATTAGAGAAACAGATTCTGATTTATTTCTTAAAGATGAATAGAGGCCTCAAATTCAATATCCTGAGTTGATGAATTTTGAGGATGAATTGAAATTTTTGGAGGAGTGGCTGACTAAATATGCAAATGATGAAGACTGTAGAGAAAGGACAGACTCAAATCAAACTGATTTTGAGGAGAAAATGAAAGTTCCAATCAACAATTACATGGATGAAGATAATATTAAGAATCTTGAAGATATGGAAGAAAAGGATATGTAGCAACCAATGGATAGCAACAACAAAAATAAGTTTCAACAACAAGTTTATAGCAATGAAATGTACCAGCCAGAGGACAGACCTGTACCGGCCAGAGAATAAATAGGACAAAGTAGCTCTACATCAACAGAGCAAGTCAACAGTTGCAGGAAACAACGCTATAGCAGGATAGCAAGGAAAGAAAGCAACAATATAAATCTTGGGATCCAGGAGTACTTCAACAATAGGAACTCATGATCAAGAGATCATGAACATTTTTTTCCTTGAGAGTATGATGCAGGAGCATCCTACCTCCCAAATCAAGTTCATTTGATGAATACCTAGGGGGACTTTCATTTACTAGGGATTAGGTTCCCTAAGGATTGATTTATCGTATTTTCCTATGTTTTATGATTTCTAGAAGAGAGACATAGGATAGGGATTTGATAATGAAAGTGAGGATTTGATTGTAAATGTTCTCGAATGTATGAGAACATGAGAGGGATTGGAAAATGAGAGATATCTAAGTTCAATTATATATCATAGAGATTTGTGAATCCCAAAGATATGAGTTGAGTGAGAGGTTTGTGGATCTGATAGGATCCTTAGGGATTGATCGTTGAGAGGATTTTGGATCTGAACCAGAATTGGTTTAAGAATCCTTGTGTATAATATTGTAATTTTGTAAGGCATAGAGGGGGCCAAAAAAATGTAGATTAGGCCAAATAGAGGGTGGCCAATTGAATGGAAATTAGGACAGGAAGAGAGTGTGTCCAAACAAATGTGAATTAGGCCAGAGAAACAAAAGAGAGACCTATTGATTGTGATCTAGGTCAGAGAAGGAATTGAAGACCCTTAAGTAAACCCTATGTACTGTGTATGTATGATTAATGAAAGGAATACTTTGTTTCAAGTATCATTAAGGAAGTTTATGTTAATTATTTGTGTTGAGAATCTATGTCATATTGAGTACTGTGTCTATGTGGAAATAGTTATTGGAAAGCCCCGTATATTGGTGTAAAGGTTGAATTGTAGACCTTAGAGTTTTTTTGCAGGTTTCGAGGAAGATGATTCTCAAGGGAACAGAACCTCCGAAGGATATCATCGATCACTATAAAGGATCAATGACCCTATTTTAATGGTAGGTACGTAGCTAAAGATCAAAATCAGGAAGAGGTTACATGAATCATCGATCTCTTGGTATCAATTATGGACCATTGGATGAAAGAGAGAGTCCATGAGTTATTGGATTGTGGGAGAATGAGTTCAGAGAAACAAGAACCTTCATATCCCTATTTGGATTCATCATAACCATTGGATCGTGAGATTAATGTAGAGGAGGCATTAGGTCCTTTGACAAATTTTGGACAAGGTTGGACCATTAGATCAGAGGTCAAGTGAAGGAGAGTCATTAGATGTAGTTGAAAATCCACAGAGTAATGTCAACCATTTGTCCAAACCTTGATTAAGTCCCACCCATACGTTTATTTTGGAGGGGAGTTGCATGGTGAGGAGATTTGATCATCAGTTAAAAGGTTGGATCGATTTTCCACAGTGAAAGCACAAATTGGAGTTGCACAAACATTAATTTTATGTAGGTGTCGTGCTATTAATATAGACCGTCCATTGATTTGATGACGTTTCGCTTCCATATTAACACGTGAAACATAATTTTTTTAACATGCCACCATGTTGGAGTAGCATGGGCCATTCATATCACCATCTTATTAAAACAGGGTCGTCTGATCATCCCTTTAGTTGATGATCGCTTCAACCTTTGATCACGAATTGTAAGAGAGATCTATGGTCAGGATAAGATCTCTGAGGAAGTAAGAACCCAATGTTTAAGAAATCGGTCATGTCCATTAATCACATGGTTGAATGATAGGAACTCAGGCTTAGAGTTTCTATATCTACAACAAGTGCTTTTTTAGGTTGGGTTATGGCTCTAGCCATCGTTGAAGAGAAATAATCCTTGGGCACCCCATTGTGGGTTTAATTATCATCAATCCAATTTAAGTTGCCATGTTGTGGGAAGATCTGGTAGTTCTTTATCAAGTGGCATCAAAGCGAATTAAATTGCTCATTTGAATGACTATAGGTAAGTGGTGCATAATTTGAGAAAATACATCAACAAAATGTCTAGACATTTGAGGAGGTATGAGGTAACAAATTTACTTGGGTAATAATAAATATGAATTCTATGTTGACAGGTACAAGCATTCAGTTATCAATTAAATATAGAGGCATGTACAGAGAAGCACATAAGAACAACATGGAGTTGGTATGATTTGAAGGAGAGTCAAATCAAGCCTATTTTTTAGTACAACTGATGTAGAGATATTGTACATAGGAGTTCAGATTTGGTGAAATATGACATTACAGATCAAATGAATTGATTTAGAGGAATGCACCAAAAGGAGTCCAGATCATGAACATATATTGAATGTGTTGATTTGATGTGTTTTAATTAACTCTGGTTTAAAGGTTATGTTTGCATGTTAGAGTAGACAAGGAAAGGATTTAATAACAGCTATGACAGCTAGGAGAGTTGTGATAGAAGAACAAGTTGTGTTCGTGAATGCATGAGGAAGAGCATGTGTGATCTATTGAAGGAAGAGTGTGGTAAGGAACCTTGAAGAATGTGAATTAGACCAAATAAACAAAAGAGAGACCTATTGATTGTGATCTAGGTCAAAAAATTCATTGAAGAGCCTTACGTAAACCCTATGTACAGTGTATGTATGATTAATGAAAGGAATACCTTTTTTCGAGTATCATTGAGGAATTTTTTGTTCATTATGTGTGTTGAGAATCTCTTTCATCTTGAATATTATGTCTCTATGGAAATAGGTATTGGAAACCCATGTAGATCGGTGTAAAGGTTGAATTGTAGACCTTAGAGTTTTGTTGCAGGTTTCAAGGAAGAGGAGTCTTAGGGGAAAAGAACCTTCGAAGGATAATATTGATTATTGTAAAGGATCAATGACCCTATTTTAATGGTAGGTACATAGTTGAATACTGAGATCGTGGAAGAGGATAAAAGAATCATCAATCTCTTGGTATCAAGTGTGGATCATTGGATGAAAGAGAGAGTCTAAGAGTTATTGGATCGTGGGAGAACGGTTTCAGAGAAACAGTAATTGTCAGATCCCCATTAGGATTCATCATAACTATTTGATCATGAGATAAGTATAGAGGAGGCATCGGGTCCTTTGAAAATTTTTGGAGAAGGTTGGACCATTAGATCATAGGTCAAGTGAACGAGAACTGTTCGATGTAGTTGAAAATCCATGGAGTAATCTCAACCGTTCATCCAAACCTTGATTAAGTTGCAACCGTATTTTTAGGTTGGAGGGGAGTTGCATGGAGAGGATATTTGATCGTCAATTAAAAGGTTGGATCAATGATCGACATTGAAAGCACAAATTTGAGTTTCACGAGCATTAATTGTATGGAGGTGTCACTCTATTAATCTAGACCGTTTGTTGATTTGATGACGTGTCGCTTCCAAATTAACACATGCAATATAAATTTGTTAACGCACCACCTTGTTGGAGCAGTGCAGGCTGTTCATCTCATCGGATGATGAAAACAGGGTTGTCAGATCATCACTTTGTTTGATGATCGCCTCAACCTTTGATCATGAATTGTAAGAGAGATCTATGGTCAAGATAAGATATTCGAGGAAGTAAGCACCTAGTTTTTAAGTGCTCAGTCATCTCCATTGATCACATGGTTGAAGGATAGAAGCTCAGGATTAGATATGTTATATATACAACAAGATCCTTTTTAGGTTGGGTTATGGTTCTAGCCATCGTTGGAGAGAAATAAGGTAAGCGCATGAGGGCTTAACCTGTTATATGCTTTTAGACAGATCCTTGGACACTCCATTGTGGGTTTAATGAGAAACAATCCAATTTAAGTTTCCATGTTGTGGGAAGACCCAGTAGGTCTCTATCAAGTGGTATCAGAGAGAATTAAATTGTTCATTTGAATGATTACATGTAAGAGGTCCAAATTGGATAAAAGACATAAACAAAACGTATGGACATTTGAGGAGGTATGAGGTAACAAATTTATTTGGCTAATAATAAATCTGAAGTCTATGTTGACAGGTACAAGCATTCAGTTATGAAGTAAATACAAAGGCATGCAAAGAGAAGCACATAATAACAGTAGGGATTTGGTATGGTATGAAGGAGAGACAAAGCAAGCATACTTTTGAGTATAATTGATGCATAGATATTGTACAAAGGAGTTCGGATTTGGTGAAATCTGACAAGACAGAGCAGATGAATTGATTCAGAGGAATAAACCAAAAGGAGTCAAGATCATGAACATATATTCAATATGTTTATTTGATGTGTTTGAATTAACTATGTTTTAAGGGTTGTGTTTGTAGGTTAGAGCAGATAAGGACAGGGATAATTTTAAGTATGGAAATTTATATTAAAATGTAGAAAATTGGGCTAATCTTGCTAGTCCTTAATATGAAAAATATAAAATGTTTGGTGATAGTTTTGTAAAAATATTCAAATTTCTAAGGATTTTATATAGTTTCTATAAAATTTTGGCGATTTTTAAGGTAAAATAATTATATTCTATGGAATTTGGGCGAATCGTTTGTTATAGCAAGATTTTCCTCACCCTATGAAATCTTGCACATAAGGCCTTTTTCCATTTCCCTATGTAGTCTTATCATCCTTGTTTGTAAAATCCTGAGCTAAAAATACAAATTTTTCCACATGTACGCACCTTGCCTACTATACAGCATGTGTATACACAGGCTGCTCCACTAAAGCCTGCGTACATCGAGATTCGTGCCAAAAAATGAAAATTAATGTCGGGTTTCCATGTCATGACAGGAGATCTCTGATCCTCGGCCTTCCATATACTGGAAATGTTCCAACTCAGCCCTTCATTTCCATTTGAAGGCTATAAAGCGGCCAAATCCAAGCAATGGAAAAGAGGAGAAAGAATTCAACTTTGAGAGAAAATTTACTCTGGAGAAATTGTTTACTTCATATTGAGTCTGCATCCCTTTGTCCTTTAAGTCTGAACACAGTGTTCAACCCCCAAGATCTTCCCTTATTGATTGAGAACCTCATTGTCTCTCTTCTATAAGATTTCCTTTGGTGGAGGATTGAAGTGGTGGAGGCCCAGCTGGAAGGAATTTAGTTTCTCGATTCCGAACCATGCCAACACAGAAGTCTATAGTATTTTCACTTTTGCTAATCATTTATTAATAGAAATACTCCTTTCCCGTCCAATTGATATCTTGCAAATATTTGAGTTATTATCCATGGGCGTATTTGTTATGTATATTAATGGATTATGCTATCTAATGTGATAACCTTTTATATTACCACCATATGCTTGGTTTGCTTGGTTGTTGAGAACTAGTTACAGTTATATAAGCTTTTGGTCAAAGTGCTCAATGGTGAAATTCATTGAACATCTAGACGAGGTAGGACTCTTTCTTATCTCGCTTGCATATTGGTTTATATACCATGTTTTTGAGATAGATTTTATTTCTACAGTCTTTTCCATCTGTTGTGGTTTACCCTAGCCATAGAGAGTTTCCCCTCATAACAGAATTGGCGACCATACTAGGAAAATGAAAGGAAAATTAGCACATTTGTGAAATTTATCCCCTAAAATCATCTATGGATAAGGAAAGGATTTGATAGAAGCTATGACAGCTAGGAGAGTTTTGATAGAAGAGCCAGTTTTTTTCTTGAATGCATGAGGAAGAGCATGTGTAAAATCTTGAAGGAGTAGTGTGGCAAGGAACCTTGAAGAGTTCTAGTTCAAGGTGGGAAAAGGAGGACAAGTTGAGTGTTCTTAAGAGAAGAAGTGGAAACTGCAGGATCCAAGAGGAGAAAGGATTTCTCATAGGAGGTTAAAAGAGAGAGAGAACCATGAGAGAATACTAGAGGACTAGGCTAAGGAGAATCTTAGTAAGGTATTGGGTAGCAGGCTATGGAGAGATCTTGTTACAAATGCGTGAGTGTAGTCCACAAGTGAACAAAGTGAATTTCACAAGAGAAAGAGAATGGAGACAATGGCTACTGATGGTCATTGCATAGGTTGAGAGGAAATCCATGACAAAAGAAGAAAGGGTGCCAAGGAAAATGGAATAAAGAAAACTAATAAAGAGCAATGTGACAAAGATATGAGTGAGATGAGGGAGAGGCTCAAAGTCATACAGATGCTGCTACAAAATAATATTAGAGCAAACCTGAGACAAGGATGGAAAGTGAAGAAGGTCAAGTGGCCAGTAGTGCAACTATTTTATGAGAAGCTTAGGGAAAGATTGGATCACATGTTGAATGATTGGGAAGAGAAGTAAAAAAGTAGAGGAGTTGAGTTCAAATTGAGTCCATTGACTGAAGGAAAAGTTTACTATTGTGAAGCAGAGAAGGGATACATCCTTGGAGAGGATGATGTTGAGATGAGACATGTTGAGAGTCTCAAATATTGCTTAGAGAGTGAGATACTTGCAGGAAATCTCATGAACTCTTTGGAGAGTTCGGATCAACATGCGGCGTGTTGACATAGGAAGAAAAGAAGGATAGCAAGCCTTATGTTTTTGTAACTGAAAATTTGTGTGTGACTGCAAGATTAGCAGGTGATGAGTCATCTTAAGATTTTATGAAGAAGGAAGAAAAATAAATGTATAAAAACATTTCAAGAAGACATGATCAATTTTTTTTTATGATAGAGGATGAGCCCACAATGTCTCATAAGGAAATCCCATAAGAATCCCATACAAATTTTATCAAAGAAATTATTGATAGACAGATAGAAGAACTTGTTGTTGCAAGAAGTGAGGGAGAATTGGCTCAAGGAGATAGCCAAGAAAAATCTTAAGAGAATCATTCAGATGAGATTCTTACAAATTGGAATGAAGAAATTATTTTTTTGGAAATATTTTTTATGGAACCTGAGTCGGGAAGAAGAGAAAGTACAACTAGGAAGAAAACATGTTCACAAGTGCTGAGTAGTGAAGAGGAAATTCTTTTAGCATATGGGGATGCAAAATCAAATTTTCAATTTAAATTGAAGGATGAAGGAATAATAGAGAATGATGAATATGCAAAGGTTATTAGAGAAATAGATTCTAAGTTATTTCTTAAAGATTAAGAGTTGCCTCAAATTCAACATCCTAAGTTGATGAATTTTGAGGATGAACTAAAATTTTTGGAGGAGTGGCTGACTAAATATGCAAATGATGAAGACTATAGAGAAAGGACAAACTCAAATCAAATTGATTTTGAGGAGAAAAAGAATGTGCCAATCAAGAAGGACATGGATGAATATAAGAGTAAGAATCTTGAAGATATGGAATAAAAGGAGATACAAGAGCCAATGGATAACAACAACAAAAACAAATTTCAATAACAATTTTATAGCAAGGAAATCTAATAGCCAGAGGAAAGACTGGACATAGAGATTGAATAATTGAGGATGTTGATGGTGAAGATGAATCAAAGAAGACATGAAAGGACAAAGCAGATCTACATCAACGGATCTTGTCAACAGTTGCAGAAAGCAACCCTACAACAAGAAAACAAGGCAATCAAGCAATAATATAAAGTTTGGGATCTATGGGGACTTCAATAGTAGGAACTCATGATTAAGAGATCATGAACATTTTGTTTCTTGTGAGTTTGATGCAAGATCATCCTGCCTCCAAAATCAAGTTCATTTGATGAAGACCTAGGGGAAATTTCATTTATTGGGGATTAGGTTTCCTAAAGATTGGTTTATTGTATTGTCCTATGTTTTATGATTTCTAGAAGAGAGACATAGGATAAGGGTTTGATAATGAAAGTGAGGATTTGATTGTAAATGTTCTCGAATGTATGATAACATAAGAGGGATTGGAAAATGAGAGAGATATAATGTTAGTTAGATCTCATAGGGATTTGTGAATCCTAAAGATAGGAGTTGAGTGAGAGGTTTTTGGATCTGAGAGGATCCTTAAGGATTGATTGTTGAGAGGATTGTGGATCTAGTTTCAGAATCTTTGTGTATAATATTGTAATCATGTAAGTCATATAGGGGGGAAAATGAATGTGGATTAGGCCAAATAGAGGGTGGCCAATCGAATGGAAATTAGGCGAGGAAGAGAGTGTGTCCAAACAAATGTGAATTAGGTCAGAGAAAAAAAAGAGAGACCTATTGATTGTGATCTAGGTTAGAGAAGTCATTGAAGAGACTTACGTAAACCCTATGTATAAAGTATGTATGATTAATGAGAGGAATACTCTGTTTCGAGTACATTGAGGAAGTTTTTTTTCATTATGTGTGTTGAGAATCTTTGTCATATTGAATATTATGTCTTTGTGGAAATAGGTATTGGAAACCCCTATAGATCGGTGTAAAGAATGAATTGTAGACCTTAGAGTTTTGTTGCAAGTTTCGAGGAAGAGGAGTCTCAAGGGAACATAAACTCTAAAGGATATCATCAATCACTGTAAAGGACCGATGACCCTTTTTTAATGGTAGGTACGCAGTTGAGGATCGATATCGTGGAAGAGGTTACAAGCATCATCGATCTCTTGGTACCAATTGTGGACCGTTGGATGAAAGAGAGAGTCCATGAGTTATTGGATCATGGGAGAATGAGTTCAGAGAAATAAGAACCATCATATCCCTATCAAGATTCATTGTAACCGTTGGATCGTGAGATCAATGTAGAGGAGGCATTAGGTCCTTTGACAAATTTTGGAGAAGTTTGGACCGTTAGATCAAAGGTCAAGTGAACGAGAGTCGTTCGATGCATTTGAAAAGCCATGGAGTAATATCAACCATTTTTTCAAACCTTGATTAAGTCCCAACCATAGGTTTAGGTTGGAGGGGAGTTGCATGGCGAGGAGATCTAATTGTTAGTTAAAAGGTTGGATCAATGGTCAACATTGAAAGCACAAATTAGAGTTGCATGAGAATTAATTTTATGGAGTTGTTGCACTATTAATCTAGACCATTCATTGATTTGATGAAGTATCGCTTCCAAATTAACACGTGCAATAGAAATTTGTTAACGCACTACTATGTTGGAGTAGCACAGGTTGTTCATCTCACCAACTGATTAAAACAGGGTTGTCAGATTATCCCTTCGATTGATGATTGCCTCAACCTTTGATCATGAATTTTAAGAAATATCTACGATTAGGATACGAGCTCTGAGGAACTAAGTGCCCAATGTTTAAGTGCTCAGTCATTTCCATTGATCGCATGGTTGAAGGATAGGAGCTCGCACTTAGAGATGTTATGTACAAAAAAAGCACCTTTTTAGGTTGGGTTATGGTTCTATCCATCGTTGAAGAGAAATAAAGTAAGCGCATGAGGGCTTAACATGTTATATGCTTTTAGATAGATCCTTGGACACCCCATTGTGGGTTTAATGAGTAGAAATCCAATTTAAGATCCCATGATGTGGGAATACCTAGTAGGTCGCTATCAATAACACAGAGAAAAAACCTAATATCATAAATAAATAATCAATTTCACTATTTGGAGTCGTGTGAGAGTACCATATTATAGTGCACTATTGGCACTATGGATTACATAGTGAAAGACACAAATTTACTCTAACATTGTACTTTTTTACCTTACTGGTGATATGTATAGTCATTGTGTTGTTGACGAGAGTAAACTCTTCTTCTAAGTTGTTTGTAGTGCCATACCTTTAGTGGGGTATACTAGCTTTGATGTGGTTTCTCCATGGAAAACAAACATTCGATAATGTCACATTAATACAACTATAATTATTACAACCTAAGACTATTCAACCATCCATCAATCTCCATAATATTAACATGTTTACATGTACTTTAAATGAAACTGGAGCAACCAAATTTTTTCCATTTGGTGTATAAACAATAGATAATTGCGTTGAATATCACACTCTTATCCATCCCCATGGAGCTCTGGTAATCTTATCATTGGATCTAAACCTTCCATTGTAGAATGTGATGTACCTTCTTTGTATGGTACTACTATCTGTGTACAGTTGTTCAGCTTTGAACTCCCATTGGTATTTCTACTGGTACTTCCACTTGTACCACTACCTACATGGTTGTTGGTACTTCCACTTGTACCCTCACTTCTATTCTGATCTCCTAGATTCCTCTGATTGTCATTCACTAGTTCTATGAACAACTCTTTCTGTATTGATGTGTTAATCGTACATGGGATTGTAGGTTCTACACTGATTCATATCTGGACAAGGGTACTTTCTTCCTTATTATATCTCACTCCTCTAGTCTTTCTTTCATACTTGATGCACATTATTTCTTCAATGTGCTCCACAACACGAAGATCCTCTACCTATTCCTCATCACTCTCCAAGCCTTCCCTCTCAGCTACTGCTATTTTCTTCCTATTGAGCTTATATTGGTAGGGTCTGCCACTACACGTCGTTCCTTCCTTCTATAAAATTTCTTGGATGTCCTATTGATCCATCATAATGGGATCTTTCTCTTTACTGTGCTCTCCTTTATCCATTTCCTCTTCCATCTCAGACCTTCCTCAGTGTTTCCCCTAACTCCCCCATGCACACAGGGTAGTTTAGCTGTCTGATTCCATGGTTAATACCCCTTTATCATGCAATAATCGCTTGATTGAAGTGTACAATGACCTGATGTACCTTGGTCCCTTAAGAAACTTCTGCTCTGCTACACTGTAATACTTCGATGTAATTATTGCAAACTCAGTGATATACCCCACTACAATATTGTCTAGCCAGAAATCTACTGCGTGCATTAATTTGTTATTCACCTTCTTCATCCGCGCGATACTCTCTTCTGTCCACTCCACTGATCTAACTTTATTTTTCAGATGGGTACATTTCAATCATGTTATCCACTCCTGCAATAATGTGGGAAACTCACTAAACAAACTCTCCTGTATTTCATTGAATGTGTATCTCTCCAAGTATTGTCTTGGCTTAAACTTCTATTATCTTTGTGGGAAAACTCTAGTTCCTAAAGTGTTAACCATTACCAACTTCCCTTCTACCAACTTCCCTTCTACCATCGGCCCTTCTGGATACCAGAAGGAAACACAACGCACTGGGTGCGCTGCACAGTCTCACCCGAGATGACTTCAATGGGTGGTCGTAGGACTCAAATGTTTGCAACCATGGGATGGGATGTGTTTCTCTCTTAGGGGCATTAAATATACTCAACTGCTAGCTCTCGAATACCCATTTATTATGATGCCCTAGCTGGATTTAGTTCCAAACATTGACACCACTATTCCAACAGAACTCCATGAACAATTATAAAAGAATATACCACATGAAATATATTCTTCTACTGCAACATAAGATTAAGATATGAATACTAACTATGAAATTCATCCATTAATGTTGTTCTACAGATTCCATCAGTTATTCTTAGTCCACAATATTATTTCCTTTATCATTTTAACATGTTCAACATAAAATCATTAAAGCAAATATAATCTAAAGTACTTCAAACATTCACACATAACCTAGATATATTGTGGTTCACCCCCTCCTGGGGCTACGTCCACAAAGATGAGTCCCTTCATCTCTTTATTAATCTTCATGCAAAATTCAGTGCCGCACACTGTACATTTCTTCCTCCATTACATTCGATCTCCACAGATCGGGATAGTCTTCACAAAACTTAGAACAAATCTTCGAACATGCATAGACTAACAAAATCTAGACTGGGAATAAAACTGAGCACATCTAAATATTTCTAACCAACCCCTTCCACAGTCCTAATACATTCTACTTATACCAAAAATGGGACAAATCCCTTACAAAAACCCTAACCCTAAGTGGATTAGGTTTGTCCACTTTCCAACTGACTCAATCTCAGCTGGTCCTCGATCCAACTGTTCTCCAAGTCGACGCTTGTCCACTTTCCAATTGCTCTGCAACAATTTGTCCACTTTGTAACTGCTTTTCCTTGGCGTTGGTTTTCCTCTGTTTTCGACAGTGCTTTTCCTCTTTTTCCAACACGCTCCTCATATTCCAATGCTGCCTTATTTTTTTCAATTTCTTCCTTGATTCCTTCAAAACTTCCTTGATTTTCTCCCAAAATTGGCCGACACCAACACAATAGAATCCATTATGTTGTTTATATGGATGTGTGTTGAAATCACAATTGGAAAGCAAAATAATATGTGAAAATTATAGATGATAGGAAGAGCTAAAAGAAAAGTCATAGAGGAGTGTCCAACATAAAAAAAATAGACAAAGAACGGGAAGCTACACTTTTTATGTCAAGGATGATATCACAGGAAATAAATTCTTGAGATCGAATATTCATAAATTAAAGCTATGATGGTAGTTATTCATATTAAAACACATATGATTAAAAAATTAAGGACAATTAAAGACTATATATAGAGTCTCAACACCTAGAGGGAACCAAACCCTATATGTAGTGGATTACTATCCAATAAAAGTCTCTGGTTCAAGCATACCAATTCTGTACCTCACCTCTTCCAACAATTATGTATCCAACCTAACCAATCACACATGGAATACCTGCCGAGATAGAAAAAGCTCTAAACTACACCAACAAAAGGAAAGAAATACTGAGATAATGGCTAAAGTATTGAGGTGGAAAATGGTAGAAATAACACATTCCACATGAATTTCACACTTGCTTTCAATCCTTTCATCGTACTTAGTTCATAACTAATGCAGATTGTAGGAAACAACATCATTGAACAAGCATGATTCAACCGTGTGGTAAATAGTATATGTTCCATTTTTAACCTTTGCCTTTATCATAGGGCATGAAACTCTATTTTGAGTCAAGCTCAGGTTGCTATCACTTGCATCCTTCCTTAGATCAGTCACAGATTCAACATGCCAAAAAACACAAAAGCAAGATGAGAAACGATATGTCCCTCTACAAGATTCATGCATGTAGGAGATTATGGCATGATAGGCATGTGGACAATACATGGGTCTAGTAGTTATCATGTGAATTGTAATTTGCGTTCAATTAAACTAAATAACATGTAATCAATGTTCAATTAAATCAAATAACATAATACAGTTGATCAACTTCCTTTTAGTTGTGGGTAGGACCCAAACATGAAGCATGCCAGATATGTGGCCCCATTTGAGCGTATTACATGTGCCTTTGTCGGAATTCTCCAGATAGCTCCAAGGTATTCGAAGAACTTTTTTATTTGGATTATGTCTTTTGTCCTCCTCTTTCTGTTCCAGATTCCATTACATAGTGGTAATCTCCCCATTATACTATTAAATCCAGTGTGAGACCGAGGAATTCAGCAGGCCTTCAACCAAAAGAGTGGCCATGCCTCTTGTCATACAATAATTAGAATCCACTTCATAGCACACCTTGTTGTCAACTATGAATGTGCTTACCCACACCTGAGAAAATTGTTTTTTGTGGTTCAACATACATTTGAGGGCTAGGGCATGGCATCCGACCAATTCTTAGGCCAAATTCCTCAATACCAAAAAGAGAGTGTCATCATCACATTTCTTCATTGAGCTAGGTCTCGGGTCAGGGGCACATCAACCAAGAAATCTCATAGGGTGCGATCATATATTTTAGGAGGTCTTATCACCCTCATTGAAGATCTTGAATATTGAAGAGTCTATAGAGTAGGTAAATCTATGCTACAACCACCTATAGGTAAGCTTGTTCCTCTACCATTCCAGTCGCTTATTTTATTTCATTCCAAAAACAGTTTCTCTAGCCGCTCAACATCTTAACTGCAATATACTTCTAGATAATAATTATATGTATGCTATGAAGGTAGTTTCCTCCTCCATGGATATATCTTGAGATTTGTTTGAAGGATCGTTCATTTTTTCACCGATATGTTCAATTTATGATTGAGGTTGAATCTGCAATATCAACAAGTTATTACTCTTCTTCGATACGATAAACATTAACCTGGTAGACATAAAGATTATGTTTAATCCTTTAATTTTGATTTAGAATTGATAGCTAATAAATTAATGGAATCATTTTGTTTATTGTTTATGAATTTAATATCCACACGCATCTCAACATTGTTGTGGCTCGTGAGTCATCCACATCTCATAATAGGGGCTGATATCTCAACATACCAATGGATTTCTCTCACACGTCCAAAGTTCGAAACCCATTGGTCAAAAGGGAACTCCATTTCTTCATTATCTTAAGAGTGGAAACTTCTATGCTAGTCCAGAGACCCTTACAGGCTGCACAGAATAGAGCAGTAAACATTTGGATTTTAAAACAAAATTCCAAAGACCCCTATGTCGTCTTGCTTCTCTCATCGTGCTTATCGTCATCAAAAAAACCCACCACTATTTTATGGTGGCGTCCAAGCTTCCATTAGACCAAAAATCCATTGCGTGTCACATTATGATATTGCGAAGAGATGAAATTGTAGTAGAAAAGGATGAGATAAACTCTGATATTGAGAAGACTACAGTGATACACTTAACATGTCCCCTGTGACCCTCCAACACTTGCAAACATGAAGTCCCTATCGAGTTTTCATTTTTTGGTACATCCAATTTCTCTATAACTTTGTAGAGGGGATGGAGTATTTAATAATCCAAACTCTTACCTATAATGTTCTTAATAAGAGATGGATTAAAATAGAGATTAACAAATAGAGGAGAGGTAAGATATGGATTAAAAATATATAATAATAAATATACATGAGACCTGTTGAAACATATATATTCTAACATAAAAACATTAGACTTTAAAATTTTCATTTTGTTTAAATAAGGAGAAATGCGCACTTGGATACTGTCGTCGATAAAGTCTTCTGACTAATCCAATGGTCTAAATCCTTTTCAAGTTATGGAGTCACCCTTTATTTAAAAAGTCAAAGCACTAAGACAACTTTCAAAGTATCGAGTTTCAGGGTTTCGCAACACAAACAGTTAAACATACTATGAACTCCAAAATCTCGATATGCGAAGTCACGAAACTAGCTTAAATTTAAATCTAGTAATTAAACAATTAAAATGATTAACGATAATTAACCTTTTCACAACTACATGTTTCGGTAATCTTGCCTCAAACGATAACTTAAAACCCTGAAATGCGAAGTCACAAAATCATCCATTAATCGCGATTATTTATAAATGTTAAACATGATTAATATTAATTAATCAATCATGATTTCACGATTTGAAAGTTATAGCTTGAAACGAAATAGGCTAACCCGGAACCCGAAACCCAAAAACGAATTAAGGTTAAACATAATTAATTAATGCATAAACTTGGTTTATTAACAAAATAAAACACTTTTATTTTACCGTTGAGTTTATGCTGATTTTAATATGGGTAATTTCAACTTGTTTTTCCGATCACGAAAAATTGACCATTAATGTTATTAAATTATCAGCCTGAAGAAATGATTTAAAATAAGATCTTGTTTTAATGCCCAAATCTTTGTATTAAAAGAATTAAACATATTTTCAGTGAATGCATATGTAGGTCGAGGCGTCTAAGACAAGAAAGATCTTTTCATTTTCAATTACTTTTGCCTTTTGGAAGAGCTTTCTTAAAAGGATACTCAGTCCTATGCATTTTCCGTGACAAGTAACAGGTTTTCAGGAACTACTACCATGCTGCCACGAAAAGCTGCTAAAGCAACTAGTGAGAGTTCAGGCCAGCATTCAGAGGTTATCTCCGACACCTCACCCAGAAGTATAAATACAATCAAAACCTGGACGCATGTATTCAACATCTTACAGTACGAACTGGTAAACTGCCTTGATGATTCAAGTGACAACGAAAAGGAGGACTTATCTGTCAAATACAAGACTATCGCCCAGGCATATATGCATAAGGTAGCAACAAGGCCGAGTCTTTTACCCTACAATGACATGATTAAATGGGCACTAAATCATGTGGATATCCCAACTAGAACTATTTTTAATTCTCAGAAGGTAGTTGTTGGGTCATTTCGGCTGGAACACATATAGGTGATGTATAAGCTTTCTTCAACATCAAACTTCACTTATAGTGCCAGTTTTCTAGATAATTTTAGTAAGGAGTGTGATCAATATGGAAAGAATATTCCCGACTTGATCAAGGACTGGTCCTCACGCCCTGAAAAGTTCAGAGCTGATTCTCACAGCATATACTCGATCTCATCATTACAAACACAGTTCATGTATATAGCCATGATGATGTGCAGACTTTATGTAAAAGAGAACACAACCCATTTCTTTCAACCATGGGCACCCATTATACACACTGTGGAAGAGGGTTATTCTTTTGACTGGGCAAAGATGTTGTCGGACAATCTGGCTAGTGAAATTACAGAATATTAGGCAAAGAAATCCAAAGGGAAACCAACTTCATTTTTCATGTCATCTTATATTATGGACTCCATCTGTTTCATGACGCCTTTCCCACTGATGGGCTGGAGCTGGACTCCAGATAGTGTAGAGCCAATTCATATTTATCATTCAGAACTCTGAGAAGACAAGGCAAAGGATTTCTTTTATGAAATCTATAATTGGGTAGTGGCGTCGATGCACATTGCTATTTTTGGCCACCCACCTCCTAGAATTTCAAACACAATTGTGGCTAGCCTGGATAAAGTGGCAGACTAGTATATCGAGGAGTGTTTCTCTTACATCAAAGTTTTCAGTTGTTCAGTTCCCCCATATGCTTTACCACAATTTTTGCCAGACCGACTGGTGTGCCGCAAGGTCGCACGACAAACTGTACTCGGTGGTATTAGAAAAGAACAAAAAAGCGGTGCAGAAAAAGTTATGGCCATATTTTCCCTTACAGATTGGTGTATTTTCTTTATTGGATTTCGGCCACTCCAAAGTGGAAGTTGCGGCCTTGGAAGAAATAAAACTGGTTAACATTGAATTTAAGAAGCACGACCTGCAGAAGGTTGTGGGTAACCATATGGCCAATTGCAATCTTAAAAAGTATGAACATGAATAATCCCCTTAGGATGAAGTATTTCGAGGGGTGAGATCTTACCAAGAAGTTCTGAGTCGAGTTCGAGCTCTATTCCCTGTGGAAATGAGTTATTTTTACAATTTCCAAAAACATTGAAGATGCAGTCTTCCTAAAGTGTTACAAGGAAAAAACCTAATGTATCCTACTACGTAGCAAACAGAGACCTAGAACCCAGAAGTCAGAAGCTCTAGCAAACAAGAAGCCCCAAAAAACTCAGAGAAATATGAGATCTTGACTCAAAAAAAGGATATCCCGATGACAGAGATATCTGATGACCAATCAAAAGATTAGTCAGAAACATTAGAAAAGCAAGGAGAAGATAAGACACTATCTTCACCTGATAAATCGACTACATATGGAACTAAAAAATAGTTATCCACGAGAATTGATAACCCCTTTTAGATTGTCACCCCATTATAGTTCACTAGAGGAAACCCCAATGCAGATGTAGTACTCATAGAAGAATTCACACCTATCTCTATTGAAGAGATACCTCCCTCTGATTTCTTTTTCAGTAAGAAAAGGAGAGCTATGGTGAAGAAAGAGATGCACAAAAAAGAGGGTACAACAGTAAAAAAGCATAGAGTATTATTTGATAGACAAAATTTGGAAGAGGAAGATTTTACTACAGAGGTAGCTGGTTATTTGAGAGCTTTTGCAACAGCTAACCTATTCTCAGTCGATAATCTGAAGGAAAGACTGAAGCAGAGGAATCAGATGATAATTCAGTTGCAAAATCAAATAAGGGATACATAAAAGAATGTCAGAGAAGAAGTCAATAAAGGACTGGAACAGGCTATAGCTAGCGATAAACAATAAATCCAACTTCTCAAGTACAATGTTGACGAGATGTATAAGAAGATGCAAGAGAACCAAAGCTATACTTTCCAGCAAGATGAGTTGATAAAACAATTACAAGTCAAGGTTAGTTCCACTAAAGAAATGGTTGTAGATATAGCACTGTTTCAGGCTCAAGCATTGGAAGTGTTAAAGCAACTGGAAATAACACAACAAAATCTTTTTGCTAGGGTAGGAATCATCCAAGATCATTTTCAGGAAGTAAACCAATCATTGGAAAATATTGATTTCAGAGAAAGAGAGGCTACTGCATCTCGGATCACTTTCCAAAAAGCAGTCCTGTTATCCACTAAAGAAGAAATATCTGTAACTCCCAAAACTCTCAGATTGACTGTTGCAGAGCAAATCAAAGGGGATATAATATTAAAAACATGGGAGACCAATATATCCGAGAGTAAAATAACGACCAAGGAAATAAAAGAGGATTGTGGAGAGATTTTTCATTTGCTTAACAAAGAATCACTAGGCCTCAGAAAGGATGATTGTTCTAAAATACTAGGTCAGATCGACATTGTAAAACATCAACTTGACATCAAAGAAATCTTAGAGGTAGCTGGGGCTGAAATTTCACAACTAAAGAAGGTTGACATTGCCCAAATAGATAGATGGTTGGTGAAGGAAAATATACAGTTATAGTCAATGATTTCTGAAGATAAAAGGATACAAGACATGTTGCCACAATTACAAAAGAAACTATATCCTTTTGAGGCAAAAGACGTGACAAAACCTTCTAGACTATTAGTACAATTTTTAAGTAGGTGTGTCGAATGTCTTGAGCAAAGTGAAGGGAATACCTCAAATAATCAATGAAGTAACATGTGCTTATCTGTTTCTATTGATAAGAGAGAGAGATAGAGAAGAACCAAGTCAAACGGTCCAAGTTTTCATTTTTGTAAACCATTATTACCTAGGAATAACGAGAATTCCAACCGCCTAGGGTTGATATTCTCTTGTATAAATATATTTTCAAAAGACTAAAGAAAGGTTGCTTCTTGCCAATTGTAATAGAGAAATCTCTCCTCTTTGAGAATTAATACAATTGCAGACCAAAGACTCCATATTTCGTCAAATTTTGAGTTATGTGTTCTTCCATTCTTTCATATTCCAACATCTTTATTCATATGTCTTTGATGAATGCTAGATCGCAATTTAGTACAACTTATACTGTCGTTATATATTTCATTTAGTTATATGATTGCTTAAAAATTTTCCTCTGTGTTTTCTATTAGAAAATACAAGACCTGAGAGTTAGTTAGATTGCTACATTTTACGCTTCATTAAAGGTCACATCATCTATTTTCTTCTTCTGTAGCAAAGTAAAATTCTTTTGTTATTGATGCCTTGATTTGTTTAACAGCTTTATGTTTTTCTCTCATTACATTCATTATTCTCAAATTTAACTCAGATACGAAAAATGGCCTCTGAGCTGTTATATCATTATTTAAATTTTAGGAACTTTTCTCGTTTAATTGAAAATAGAAAAAGCAAATATTAAAAATAACAAACCCTTTAACTATTTCTTTTCTCCATGACTGTACCTATTGCAAGATAGCCCAATATTGAGCCCAGTCTTAAAGATCAGACCTACATTTCTTTAACTCTGTTTAACACCATCTTAGAGACCGCCACTACCCGAGTTGAGATCGAACGCTCATGGGCAACGATTGAACAAGATATAAACGTTCACAAAACATTGGGAAGCTAGACAGAGACAACTTAGAAATCAACCATAACTTCTTTTTCTTAAAGGTATTGCCTTCTTTTCATATTAAAAACTCTCTCTTTATGTTTGTGATGCTTGACATTACGCTGTGAGCCTTAAGTATAAACTCAGGAACAACATATTTTTGGTGTGGTTTCCGGGGACAGAGAATCGAAGTTATTTTCTCCCTGGGAGAACGACATTGGTAAGTTTCTTTCTTTGATAGTGAACAAAGATTGAATACATTATAAGGATAGTTTTTATATTTCTCTTGGTGACTCCACAACTCATAAGCTGGGTTTTAATCAAAAAAATACTAGAAAGAATCTAGACGATAAGCAGACTTCGCCTGTATCCGATCCTGAAAAACTCCTGAAACCAAGAGGATACCTTAAACAAACTACTTCATCAACAAATAGGCTTTATCAACCTAGATCTACGCAGTCAAAGACTAAGGGTCTACTTGAGTGGCTATCTTCACAAGAAGGTTCCACCCAATTCCTTTTCAGAGAAACATCCATCGATAGAATCGAAACCCTAGAACCTGAGTTGGTTTTACCCGAGATTAAAACCAAGACTTTTCCAATTGTTTCTTTTACCAATAGAGGAAAAAGATCTATCTCACTTCCCGCTTTGATTGACGCTTCATCAGTTCCTGAAGTTCAGTTTTGAAACTCTCAAAGTTCAGAAGAATATACTTTATACCTTGACTCGACTCCTGTTGGTTCTCCTGTGCACACATCCTGTGAGTCCTAAGAAACCAATCCTCCTTTTCAAGTTCCCTATTTTTCTAATTTCCTATCCCCTGATGGTTAGTTCCCTGAATTTTTTTCGCTTTATCCAGACACTGCCGAAAGGTTACCACACATTTTTAAAAGTCTTCTCTATAATCTCCAAGTTTCACCCTCTAAATTATCAATGGTTGCGGCCAGAGGAGGTGGTGTCATAGGAGGTGGTGGCATTGGAGGAGGAGGAGGAGGTGGTCAAGTACCACCCCCACCCCCTAGAATCTTTGCCAAAGTAGCTGCTAGGTATGCTCCTTTGGTCCTCCCAGTTCCTCTCCATGATCTACTTGAAAATTATATGAAAAACCTGTCAAAATGCACAGGAGAGGGGGATTTAACCGTGACTGAACATATTAATTTATTCGATCAATTTGATGATATCCTTGGCCTTGAAAACAAAGACGTTTATTCAAGAATTCTATTTCAAAATTTTGAAGGACAGGTGAGAACATGGTTTTGAGGACTGTCGACATCTTCCATAGGATCATATGATGAGTTAGAAAGCACCTTTCTTAGATAATGGGGAGAGAGAAAATATCACCTTTACTATCTAACCGAGTTTAGAGCTTTAAGAAAGAAAACTTCGGAAATATTTATCAAATTTACCCAAAGATTTAATAAATTATATAACAAGATACTAGCTGAGGTCAAACATTCCCAACCTATAGCAAAAGTAACTTACGCTAGGGCTTTTGACCCCGATTTTTCTTTATTGTTGAGAGAAAGAAGATCTGTCGATCTCACCAAAATGCAGGATGATTCCATGGAAACTAAGTCAAATATGATGGCATTAGGGAAGTACAAAACAAAATTTGAAACGGGAAATAAAGAAACGAGGCGATTCAGGGAACAAGCAGGACCCTTCGAAGTTGGAAGATACTCAGAAGATAAGATGGATGATATGGCTAAAATAATCAAATAATTGTCGAATAAAATCTCGAGAATGGAATTAGACCAATCAAAGAATGATTAGTTCCCTAGAAAGGATTTCAGAAGGAATCCTAACCCTCAAATACAACAAAGACAAATTAAGAATGAAGAACAAAAGATTCAATCCCCCTTTAAGAATGAAAATTTTATAGAAGGAGAAGACATGCGAAATTTTGAGGAGTTCAAGGAAGATATCAATAATCTTGGCGATGATTGTCAAGAACTTTATTTAACGAGACAAGATTATGAAAAATCTCTAAATGCAAGAGGTTGGTCTAATAACAATGAGAGTATGAATATTACAAAAGATTCTTCTTATCAAGGAATCGTTGATAATATAATGACCGAGCTTCAACATAAATATAATCTAAGGCCTAGAAATAGAAATGTCACGACTGCCCTACCGAAGAAAATTTTTCCAAGAGGGGAAACAGACGAGGCAACTCCAAAAGCTGCTGAAAAATAGACTGTTAAAATCAAGGCTACTAACACATAGTCTACCAAGACAAAGGCAGCATAAACACCAGTTGTTAATACAAGAACAACAAAAATTCCCATGGTAGAAACAAAAACAGCTAAAACAAAAGCAACATAAATTAATAAATCAAAAAAAAGGGAAATAGATATACAAACTAAGGAAGTCGATAAGGCAGTGGGAAGTTTTAATCTAGAGAATGAGATTAATAAAATCAAAATCCCTGTACCTCTGGTCAAACTAGCAAAAAACCCTGTATACAGGAAACAAATTGCCAAAATGATAAACTTTTCAGATACTGAAAGTCAGGCTAACATTATAAATTTGGAAGATGATAAACCGAATATAATCTTTGGTCCACACTTTGAAGGTGCCAGAGATACCGTCGCTCCCTTTTATATTATGTTAATTGTAGATGATCATCTGCTTCATAATTGCATGTTGGATTATGGAGCTTCTCACAATGTGATGCCCAAAGGTATTATGGTTGAAATTGCTCGACCATACGGAGATATGTAGTCTTTTGATTAAAGGAAAGTCAAATGTGTGGGTATGATTAAAGATTTAGTGGTTAATATTGCGCAGGTTCCTGTAAAAAGTGTTCTGATGGATGTAGTTTTTGCTGATATACCTCCAAAGTATGTCATCTTGTTATCCAGGTCTTGGGATGCTCAACTTGGAGGATCCCTCCAACTAGATATGACATACGCTACAATTCTAGTTTTCGGCGGACAGTTCACTCGCTTGTACAGAGAAACAAGGCTAGCATTTATAGTAAGTGATCCACTGAATCCGAATAACTACCCTATTTATATCGCGGATCAAGATTTAGGAAACTGTATTTTATCAATAGATGATGATTTAGGAGAATGTACAGAAAAAGATTGTACAAAAAAAGAAAAAACAGAAAAACCAAATAAAGATGTATATAGTACTGGAGTTTGGAAAACGTATTTCGATGGTGCTTCGTCTTGTGAAGGAGTAGGAGCTGGAGTGATATTTGTGGCACCAACAGATGATTTCATTATCCCTTTCTCTTACAGGTTACAGTGGGACATTGATTACACCAATAATGTATGAGAATATAAGGCCCTGGTTTTGGGATTAGAAGCTACTAGGAAGTTGAAAATTAAAAACTTGGAAGTCTATGGTGATCCAAAATTAATTATAAAATAGATAAATCGTCAGTACCAGGCTAAACACCCTAGATTAAGGTCTTACGGAAATTGTGCCTGGGACCTGATTGAAAACTTTTTCTCATTGGTTAATGTTCACTGCATTCCCAGAGCATAAAATCAACAGGCAGATTCATTGGCCAATGCAGCCTCAACGTTTGTACCTCCTACTATTTTCAAACTAAAATATCATATATAAATGAGGCATGGATCTTCCATACCAAACAATATACAACACTGGCAGGTTTTTGAAGATGATGAACAAATCAGACAATTCCTAGAAATGGTGGATGACTATGTTGAAACACATATTGACCAAGAAAATCAGAATGGCCATGTTTGGATTATGCAGGAAGGAGAAGATATTCAAGAGTTTCAAGATAAGATTGTTAATCACTGTATGCTAATATTGAAAAATAATCAGATCCCCAAAGGTCTGATTCCCCTGGAAATATTATTTAATCATGACGACATTCCCTTGAAGTCTACTTTACAACCTCGGCCAGAAGAAGTTGAAGATATTGATATAGGCACCAAGGAAACTCCTAGGTTGGTAAAATTATCTAAATACCTTCATCCTAAAATAAAAAGTAAATATGATGAGTTTCTCAAACAGTATAAGGATGTTTTTGCTTGGTCCTATGATGAATTAAGAACTTATGATACCACCATAATTGAACATAAAATTCCTCTGAAGCCGGGTGTGAAGCCATTCAGGCAGAAGCTCAGACAAGTAAACCCTATATTACTGCCCGTAATAGAAAAAGAGGTAAAGAAACTTTTGGATTCCAAGATCATTTTCCCACTCAGGTACTCCGAGTGGGTAACTAATTTAGTTATGGCCAGGGAGAAAAATGGTGAGATCAAACTATGCGTGGACTTCAAAAATCTAAACAGATCATCACTCAAAGATAATTATCCATTACCTAAAATGGATTGCGTGTTGGAAAAAGTAGTGGGAGATAATATAATGTCTATGATTGATGGATTTTCAGGATATAACCAAATCGCAGAACATGAGGAGGACAAAGAGAAAACCGCATTCACCACCCCGTGGGGCACCTTTATGTACGATAAAATGCCATTTGGTTTAATGAATGCATGAGAAACTTTCCAACGAGCTATGGACATCGCTTTTGTCAGTGAAAGAGATAATTTCTTTGTCATTTACCTTGATGAACTAACTGTGTTTTCTAAGTCTGATGCAGAACATCTAGTACACCTCAAACAAACTTTTGAAAAATGTCAAAAATTTGGTTTGTCTTTAAACCCCAGGAAATATCACTTTGCAATGAAGGAAGGTAAACTCTTGGGCCACATAATGTCTCGATATGGAATTAAAATCGACCCGAAAAGCATTGAAGCTATAGATATTATCAATATTCCTAGAAATAGAAAAGAAATTCAGTCATTTTTAGGAAAAAATATTTTTTTAAGAAGATTTATCCCAAATTTTGCTGAAATTGTAAAATTGATTACAGATATGCTCAAGAAGGACAGCAAGGTCAAGTGGACTACTGAAGCCAAAGCATCATTCAAACGTATTAAAAAGGTTATAGGAAAAGCGCTGGTTCTGGCAAGCCCAAATTACATGAAAGAATTCCATATTTTTTCATTTGCTTATGAACATACTATCACAATTGTACTATTACAAAAAAACGATGAGGGTTTCGAACAACCAATTGCATTTTTTAGAAAAATTCTCAGAGACGTTGAACTCAAATACGATATATTGGAAAAGCAAGATTATGCAATGGTAAAATCCCTCAAAGCTTTCAAAACTTATGTGCTACATTCTAAAATCATAGCATATGTACCCACCGGTTCTGTTAAAGATATATTGGTTCAACCCGATAGTGATGGAAGGAGAGGTTGATGGCTTGCTAAAATTCAAGAGTTTGATCTGGAAGTGAAACCGATGAAGCTCGTCAAAGGATAGGGTTTGGCTAAGCTACTAGCTGAATCTAACCTCAGAGCGCTTGGAGTAAATCATTTGCAAGCTTATGAAGAAATTACAAATATAGAAGAGTTCGATGATCAAGTGTCTACAACTCAAATCCAGGATAAGTTCTCTTCTTCAGCTTGGTATAGTGACATAGTTTTGTATTTACTGACTCTTCAATTAGTGAGTGACATGACTCCTTCTAAAGAAAGAATGTTGAATTTGCACGCAATAAAATATTGTATTTTAGATGGTCAACTATATTGGAAGGATCCTCTAGGTTTCTTATTGAGCTGTTTGATAGAATCCGAAATAGAGAAGGTCATAGACGATTTTCATGGAGTTTCTGGAGGACATCACACATGGAGAGTAACAACCTATAAAATCCTAAGAACAGGATATTATTGGCCAAAATTATTCACTGATGTGAATGCTAAAGTCAGAACTTGTAACCCCTGTCAATTATTCGCAAGCAAGCAAAAGATTCCTGTAATACCTTTGGTGCTAGTAAAAACTAAAGCGTCATTTTAGCAATGGGGCTTTGATTTTATAGGAGAAATACATCCTCATTCAAGTGCGTAACATAAGTGGATCCTGACTGCTACTGATTATTTTACTAAATGGGTGGAAGCCATTCCTACACGAAACACAACAGACACAGTAGTGATCAGTTTCCTGGAAGAGAATATTTTATCAAGATTTGGCTGCCCTTGGAAGATCGTTACCGATAATGCTCAAGATTTTAAGTCCATGGCCATGATAAGTTTTTGTCAAAAGTACAACATCGTACTGGGACACTCCATAACTTACTATCCTCAAGGTAATGGATTAGCTGAATCATCAAATAAAAGATTGATCACCATAATTAAGAAGGTGTTGAATGAAAATAAAAAAGCTTGTCATGTGCATTTGAAGTATGCCTTGTGGGAAAATCGGATAGGCACTGATAGATTGATCGGGATGTCTCCTTCCCAAATGGTGTATGGGACTGATGCGGTACTACCTATCAACCTGGATTTTCTCTAATGAAACTCTGGAAAGACGAGAAGGAGGAGCCAAATCATGTCACTAGAAGAATAAACCAATTGATTGAATTCCAATAGAATAGGGTTGAAGTAGATGAAAAACTCCAGAAGTACCAAGATAAAATGAAAGCCCTGTTTGACCAAAAGGCGAAAGACAGAGAATTCCTTCCTTGTGACTTAGTGCTAAAGTGGGATGTTAGGAAGGAATATTTAGGAAAGCACGGTAAATTCAACCATATTTGGTGTGGACCTTTCAAAATCACAGCTTCGGAGGGAAAGAATTCGTTTTTGTTAGAAAATCTGGATGGTAAAATTCTTAACGCCCCTATCAATGGGCGTTACCTCAAGCATTTTATGCAATAATCAGTTCCCAAACCTTCACTGTATATACCGGTTTGAGTTCTTTGTTTTTGATTTATAGTTTTTCATTTTCTTGGGTCAGTTTATTTAAAAAAAAAAAAAAAAAAAACTTATAAAAATAAACAACTCATAGAGTTTGGATATGTATAAATTCCTGATATTTTCCTTGTTATTTGTAATTCAGGATACTTTCCAAGAGTCGAGAGACTTGAGATACCAGAAAGGTGACATGCATAGATACTCACATTAAAATTCTCTCAAAACAGGTGATAAACTAATAGTCTGCTTGGCTGAAAATATAAAGAAATTATGAGGTATGAACTTCCGCCCTGTAAACTTAAGTCAAAATTTTTAAGGAGATGTTAATGAGTAATAAATAAATCTCATGTTTACTAATATCATCACTTAACCTACAACCAGAGGAATGAAAGTTATTTTTAATTATTCAGAATTTTCTCTGGATACAAAAAAAAAAAAAAAAAGCAATAAAAAAGACTTTAAGGAAAAGATTCAAGAGTCTAGTAAGAAGCTTTCTTAAGAGTGTTTGTACTTGAAAAATAGCATCTGAATCCTCTTTCTGTTCCCCTATTCATATTCAAGCTATACCTTCACATGATTCTTGATATCATCCCATGATATTCATAAAGGAGAAAGGTCTCACCTTAACTTCGAAAACTCATAAACGAATCTTCAAAACAAGAATATGTAAAGATTCTTATAATTCCTATAAATTTAACTGAACCAAAAGTATGTCTAGGATAATCCTAACTATCTTAGCCCTTCTAACAAGATTAAACTGATTAGTTTTGCTCAAGGAAAGTCCTTGGAAAATAAAAATTGCCTGTAAGAATTTCCCCATAGGCGAAGATGTTTTGAAGGTCAGAGGTGGAGTAGTCCAGAGTAATCAAAGTGAGTTAACAGACCTTTGTTGTTAAAATTATAAACATATATCATCCCTAGTGTATTGTATACAGATTAATTTCCCCCACTTCACGTTTCAAAACAAGACGGATGGTGAAAGGAAATTCATAAAATGATTGCCCCCATCTAGTCCAAAAGAGATGATGAAACGAAATTCATTAAATGATTGCCCGTGTCTCAGTGTTTAAATGCTAAGTTACTAATTGAAGTGGTGAAAGGAAATTCAATGTGGGAAATTTGATAACTTCACCGGGGTACTGAATAGGCTCGCTGGCAGTGAAGCAATGTCTATGATATCTGCAAGGCTGTTATACATGAATTATAAGGTTCTCTGGTAACTATTTCTTTTATCAACTAGATCTATATTCTAAGCTAAATGGGACTCCCTGAATAAAAAGATTGAAAATACTTTACCTTGATGCAAACAAAATCGAGAAGAGCCTAGTAGAACGATTAAGGTTGTTTTGATTATCTTAAACAAATCTGAAGTCGGTTTTAGAAAAAGAAAGCCACTGATAAACCTAAACTTGAGATCAGTGAATTATTAAGTTTTGAAAGTTTTCAGAGATAAGGATGAAATCCTAAATACTTATGTGCATTTTATTTTAGATTTGTTTCACAGAAATGCAATAACGACTCCATTTACCCAATAAAGGCACTCAGTCTATTGTTCTTCTCGTCCCGCAAGGAAACAAGATCCCTAGATGGAGCCTATGTTGAAACATATATATTTTAACATAAAAACATTAGACTTTAAAATTTTCATTTTGTTTAAATAAGGAGAAATGTGCACTTGGATACTACCGTCGATAAAGTCTTCTGACTAATCCAATGGTCTAAATCCTTTTCAAGTTATGGATCCACCCTTTATTTAAAAATTCAAAGCACTAAGACAACTTTCAAAGTATCGGGTTTTGGGGTTTCGCAATACAAACAGTTAAACATACTATAAACTCTGAAATGTCGATATGCGAAGTCACGAAACTAGCTTAAATTTAAATCCAGTAATTAAACAATTAAAATGATTAACAATAATTAACCTTTTTGCAACTACATGTTTTGGTAATCCTGCCTGAAATGATAACTTAAAACCCTGAAATGCAAAGTCACGAAATCATCCATTAATTGTGATTATTTATAAATGTTAAACATAATTAATATTAATTAATCAATCGCGATTTCGTGATTCAGGAGTTATAGCTTGAAATGAAATAGGTTAACCCAGGACCCGAAACCCCAAAACAAATTAAGGTTAAACATAATTAATTAACACATAAAATTGGTTTATTAACAAAATAAAACACTTTTATTTTACCATTGAGTTTATGCTGATTTTAATACGGGTAATTTCAACTTCTTTTTTCGATCACAAAAAATTGACCATTAATGTTATTAAATGATCAACATGAAGAAATGATTTCAAATAGGATCTTGTTTTATTGCCCAAATCTTCGTATTAAAAGAATTAAACGTATTGTCAGTGAAGGTATATGCAGGTCGAGGCGTCTAAGACAAGAAATATTTTTTCATTTTCAATTACTTTTGCCATTTGGTAGAGCTTGCTTAATAGGATACACAGTCCTATGCGTTTTCCGTGACAATTAACAAGTTTTTAGGAACTACTACCATGCCACCATGAAAAACTGCTAAAGAAACTAGTGAGATTTTAGGCCAGAGTTCAGAGATTATCTCCGACACCTCACCCAGAAGTATAAATACAATCAAAACCCAGACGCATGTATTCAACATCTTACAGTATGAACTGGTAAACTGCCCCGATGATTCAAGCGACAACGAAAAGGAGGACTTATCTCTCAAATACACTACTATCGCCCAGGCAAAGATGCATAAGGTAGAAACAAGGCCGAATCTTTTACCCTACAATGACATGATTAAATGGGCACTAGATCATGTGGATATCCCAACTAGAACTATTTTTAATTCTCAGAAGGTAGTTGTTGGGTCATTTTGGCCGAAACACATACAGGTGATGTATAAGCTTTCTTCAACATCAAACTTCACTTATAATTCCAGTTTTCTAGATAATTTTAGTAAGAAGGAGTGTGATCAATATGGAAAGAATCTTCCAGACTTGATCAAGGACTGGTCCTCATGCCCCGAAAAGTTCAGAGCTGATTCTCATGGCATATACTCGATCTCATCATTACAGCTATAGTTCATGTATATAGCCATGACGATGTGCAGACTTTATGAAAAAGAGAACACATCCCATTTCTTTCAACCATGGGTACCCATTATACACACTGTGGCAGAGGGTTATTCTTTTGATTGGGCAAGGATATTATCGGACAATCTGGCTAGTGAAATTACAGAATACCAGGCAAAGAAAGCCAAAGGGCAACTAGCTTCATTTTTCATGTCAACTTATATTATGGACGCCATCTGTTTCATGATGCCTTTCCCACTGATGGGCTAGAGCTGGACTCCAGATAGCACAGAGCCAATTCATATTTATCATTCAAAACTCTAGGAAGACAAGGAGAAGGATTTATTTTATGAAATCTGTAATTGGGTAGCGATGCCGATGCACATTGCTATTTTTGGCCACCCACCTCCTCGAATTTCAGACACAATTGTGGCTAACCTGGATAAAGTGGCAGACTAGTATATCAAGGAGTGTTTCTCTTACATCAAAGTTTTTGGTTGTTCAGTTCTCCCATACCCTTTACTCCAAAGTGGAAGCTACGACTTTGGAAGAAATAAAACTGGTTAACATTGAATTTAAGAAGCACGACCCGCAGAAGGTTGTGGGTAACCATATGGCCAATTGCAATCTTAAAAGGTATGAACTTGAAGAATCCCCTCAGGATGAAGTATTTCGAGGGGTGAGATCTTACCAAGAAGTTCTGAGCCAAGATCGAGCTCTATTACCTGGGGAAATGAGTGATTTTTAAAATTTCCAAAAACACCAAAGAAGCAGTCTTATGAAAGTGTTACAAGGAAAAAACCTAATGTCTCCTACTACGCAGCAAACAGAGATCCAGAACCCAGAAGTCGGAAGCTCTAGCAAACAAGAAGCCCCGAAAAACTCAAAGAAATATGAGATCTTGACTCAAAAAAAGGATATCCCGATGACAGAGATATCTGATGACCAATCCAAAGATCATTCAAAAACATTAGAAAAGAAAGGAGAAGATAAGCCACTATCTTCACCTAATAAACCAACTACATATGGAACCGAAAAGCAATTATCCATGGAAATTGATAACCCCTTTCAGATTGTCACCCCATTACAGTTCACTAGAGGAAACCACAATGCAAATGTAGTACTCATAGAATATCTCAACCCTATCTCTATTGAAGGGATACCTCCCTCTGATTTCTTTTTTAGTAAGAAAAGGAGAGATGTGGTGAAGAAAGAGATGCACCAGAAATAGGGTACAATAGTTAAAAATCACAAAGTATTATTTGATGGACAAAATTTGGAAGAGGAAGATTTTGCTACAGAGGTAGCCGGTTCTTTAGGAGCTTTTGCAACAGCTAACCTATTCTTAGTCGATAATCTGAAGGAAATATTGAAGTAGAGGAATCAGATGATATTTCAGTTGCAAAATCAAATAAGGGATACAGAAAAGAATGTCAAAGAAGAAGTCAATAAAGGACAAGAACAAGCCAGAGCTAGCGATAAACAATAAATCCAACTTCTCAAGTACATTCTTGAGAAGATGCATATGAAGATGCAAGAGAACGAAAGACACACTGTCCAACAAGATGAGTTGATAAAACAATTACAAGTCAAGGTTAGTTCCACTAAAGAAATGGTTGTACATATAGCATTGTTTCAGGCTCAAGCATTGGAAGTGCTAAAGAAACTAGAAATAACACAACATAGTATTTTTTCTAAGGCAAGAATCATCCAAGATCATTTTCAAGAAGTAAACCAATCATTGGAAACTATTGATTTCAGAGAAAGAGAGGCTATTGCAGCCCATATCACTTTCCAAAAAGCAGTCGTGTCATCCACTAAAGAAGAAATATTTGTAACTCCAAGAACTCTCAGATTGACTGTTGCAGAGAAAATCAGAGGGGATATAATATTAAAAACATGGGAGGCCAATATAGCCGAGAGTGAAAGAACGACCAAGGAAATAAAAGAGGATTTTGAAGATATTTTTCATTTTATTAACAAAGAATCACTAGGCCTCAAAAAGGATGATTGTTCTGAAATACTAGGTCAGATCGACATTGTAAAGCATCAACTTGACATCAAAGAAATCTTAGAGGAAGCTCGGGATGAAATTTCACAGCTAAAGAAGGTTGACATTGCCCAAATAGATAGATGGATGGTGAAGAAAAATCTACAGTTACAGTCAATGATTTCTAAAGATAAAAGGATACAAGACAGGCTGCAACAATTACAAAAGAAACTATATCTTTTTGAGGTAAAAGACGTGACAGAACCTTCTAGACTGTTAGTACAATTTTAAGCAGGTGTGTCGAATGTCTTGAGCAAAGTGAAGGGAATACCTCAAAGAATCAATGAAGTAACAAGTGCTTATCTGTTTCTGCCGATAAGAGAGAGAGGTAGAGAAGAACCAAGTCAAACGATCCAAGTTTTCATTTTTGTAAACCGTTATTACCTAGGAATAGCAAGAATTCCAACCACCCAGGGTTGAGATTATCTTGTATAAATATATTTTCAAAAGACTAAAGAAAGGCTGCTTCTTGCCAATTGTAATAGAGAAATCTCTCCTCTTTGAGAATTAATACAAGTTCAGACCAGAAACTCCATATTTTGTCAAATTTTGAGTTATGTGTTCTTTTTTTCTTTCATATTCCAACATCTTTATTCATATGTCTTTGATGAATGCCAGATCGCAATTTAGTACAACTTCTATTGTGGTTATATATTTCATTTAGTTATCTGATTGCTTACAGATTTTCCTCTATGTTTGCTATTAGCAAATACAAGACCTAAGAGTTAGTTAGATTGCTACATTTTACGCTTCATTAAAGGTCACATCATCTATTTTCTTCTTCTGTAGCAAAGTAAGATTCTTCTGTGATTGATACCTTGTTTTGTTTAACAACTTTATGTTTTTCTCTCATTACATTCATTATTCTCAAATTTAACTCAGATAAAAAAAAAAGGCCTTTGAGCTGTTATATCATTATTTCAATTTTAGGAACTTTTCTCGTTTAATTGAAAATAGAAAAAGCAAATATTAAAAACAACAAACCCTTTAACATTTTCTTTTCTCCATGACTATACCTATTGCAAGACATCCCAATATTGAGCCCAGTCTTAAAGATCAGATCTACATTGCTTTAACCCTATTTAACATCATCTTAGAGGCTGCCACTACCTGGGTTGAGATTGAACGCTCATGGGTAGTGATTGAACAAGATATAAACATCCACGAACATTGGGAAGCTAGATAGAGACAACTTAGAAATCAGCCATAACTTCTTTTTCTTAAAGGTATTGACCTTTTCATATTAAAAACTCTCTCTTTATTTTTGTGATGCTCGACATTATGCTATGAGCCTTAAGTATAAACTCAGGATCAACAAGGCCTATGAAATCACAAGTTCATTTTTATTTTCACCGTTGTTGGTTTTCGGTATAGCATCAAAGATAGGGATAACACCTTATTCTAGCAGCCTCCTCTCTTTTCAGTAATGACATACAAGAAACTTGAGACAACATGTCCAGACATGACACTCCATATAACACTTTTCTTGCAACAAATTTTCTATCATCGCACATGCAAAATCTTCTTGGGAGGGACATTGCCACTATAGTGGCACTTGTTTAATATAGAATTTTTTCACAAGGTTTTGAAAAATAATTTTTCCATGATAAAAATAAATTTTATTATTATCACTAATATGTTTACATTGTTTTAAATAAATGGAGAATTTTCTTCTTGGATTTATGTTTTTCAATATTTTAAATATAAATTAGTATATTTTTTAACGATAAATATTGTGGAAAAATATTGTTGACGGTATAGATGAGTTCTTAATTTTTTTTTTAATTTGACCTTTTACATATCTTATCATTTACATATTTCATCTACTATATATATCTTTGTGCAAATCCTATTCACATTTCTACCATAGTTTTTGAGTTAAATTTGAAAAAATAACATAATTTCACCTCAAATTCTAAACATATGTGAGAACGGTGTTTGAAGCATTGGACTTTGAGGTAGGAATTAAAGTAAAATAAAGATACATGTATGCAAGTATTTGATTATTAATATTCCCAAATACTAATTATTTGATTAATTTGAATAATTATAACTATTTCAATAATTTTAATAGTTATATATAATTATAATTAAGGTTCTATTATGATATTAATTAATTATTAATATATACTATAATAACAATTAAATATTATATAATTAATTAATATAAATAATTATAAAGTTTCAAATGGATCTAATTTGAGTGTTTATGTGGTGGAATGTTATCCTACCCACCTAAATTCTATATATATATGGGTATGTGTTATATCATTTTCTTGGTTAGATTGGTACAACAAGCTATAAGGATAGATTGTGACAATCAGAGTGCAATTTTTCTTGTGAAGAACCCAGCTTATCATTCAAAGACAAAGCATATTGATGTTCAATATCACTTTGTGAGAGACATGGTTGAAGAAAAGAGAGTGTTGCTAATGAAGGTGGACACTTTGAAGAATCTTGCAGATTCATTAACAAAATCTATGAGCACTGAGAAGTTCTCTTGGTGTATAGGATCTATGGACATCGCTGCCTTGGATTGTTGACTATGTAACCTTGTAACTCCATGTATGCAAATAAAACAACGAGTGGGAGAATGTTGGGTATGTGTTATATTCTTTTGCATGGTTAGATTATTTATCGAGTGCATAGGGGGGTAAGAGGGGGGCAGAGTGCTC
>SNQJ01S0016139.1:71565-105361 GCA_010110895.2 Picea sitchensis
GAATCCTTTGAGCTAATAGTGTAACCCCCAATTTTTTCAATCAAATCCCACCATCACCTGGTTATGGTGATTATTAATAACATCTTAATATTAAAATAATAGTGACAATTTATTATTTATTATATAATTAATAGAATATCATAGATAATTAATAAATATTTTAATATATTTAATATTAATATCTATACATATTATAAATAATATATTATATTGTTTTTTGAGATTTTTGGATACACAATTTATATCTAGAAATATCAAAAAACATTATGAAAAAGATACAAACGAAAATATAGCAGAGAACAACTTCTATTGATGAATAACAAAATACTATAGAACACAAAGTGGCTAGAATGGTGGTAGCTTATGTCTGAAGAAAAAGAGTTGTCGGTTATTCTCATTTGCAATGAGCATTACATCACACTCCATTGCACGCTCAAAGGACCTCCTTCACCTCAATTATATATGAGAGAATTAGAGGAGAGTAATTCCCAAGATGCATGTGGGGTATGTTATCCCCATTTTTTGGGATAACCAAGGAGATCATGTCTCTAGGCCCTCATGTTGTAGATATGGAGTGTTGAGAGACTACATGACCAACAATGTCCACTTGCACAAAGATAATGCTACACTGTCACCACATTTGATCCATTGTGAGGGCATCCACCACACCAGCTAGCTTCTAGAAGGTAGAAGGGTCTTGCTCCATACAATACAAGTCAGGAGTTCTCACAGGTAATCACCATAATTTTTGAGGCATTTGAACATGTTTTATTTAAGCTACTTTTGATTATAGAATGTCTGCTTGGACATTATGCCTTTGACCCTGTTTCACCTTGGTGAGTGTCATATATTTCCTAGTAAGTGGCCAACCTTTGGGGAAGGTTTGTGATTGGGGGTCCCTTAAGGGGTTATCTTACCATTACCGACCATACATACCACTTTTCACTCATGATATTCCCATCATATTGCCCTCTTATAGGCCCTTTGACTTTAGTGACCCAAGAAGAGCATGTACCTCATTTCATGGGAAGAAGGGGATGAAGGCCCAGAGGGATTTTTGTTGGATAAAAAGATAAAATCCGAGATATTAACCTTCCATATGTTTCTCCCAGGGATCCCCAAGAAAGCAATGAAATGCTTCTTCTTAAGAAAAGGGGGACCTACAAGAGTAAATGATAATGAATACTTAGGGGGTTAGTTGGAGGATAGGAGGTCTCATCACGAGCTGACCCATCATGATCATGGGTATTTAGCAGTATGACATTACCATCATTTGGTCACCAAGCCAGGGTAGTGGCTCTCAGTTACACAACTGAGAGAAAGGGGTTCTGATCCAGATCATTTTTAGCACGAAATGAGAGAAGAGATATAATAAAGAAATGTAGAGAGATATCTCAGATATCCAATAATATAACATAAATATATCATATATGCAACCATAAACACAAAAATATAGTAATACACAATTTCTGTTAATGAGCGAAATGTACAAAGACTGTAAAAATACAGAGTGAAAGACTCGCTAGAATGGTGGCAAGTTATCTCTAAGAAGAGATGTGACAACTACTCGCATTCGTAAGAAGATGATAATTACAATGAGGCTCCAAAGGCCTTTTTAACATAATTAAAATCCAAGACCCTAATGCCAAAAGATGAAAATCCAAAAGGATTGCGGGCCCCGATGGGGGTAGTTGATACACCAACTTCCTGGGGGTGTAAATTTTACATACGATCTCTGTTTGGGGCGCTCAATACACCGTTGGAAAGGTCTAACCGAGAAGAAAATTTTTAGACTATTCAATGCCTCTAGTAATCACGTGGGCCCCAAATCCCCAAAAAACATCATTTAGGGCCTCAAAAGAACCCTGAAAGTTTGCAACCCAAAAAACTGTCGAAAAACTGCCAAGGTCAAAAACTGTTTTTCGAGCCAGTGGAATAGGTGGGTGGCCACCAATATCCACCTGGATCAAGTTCTCATCATGAGACAACCCTCTCATTTATGCAAGGTATTTTTGAGTGACATTGTCATTATCTGGACACCACGCCAAGAAAGTGGCCTTCAACTTGTTCCTTAAAACATGAAAGAAACAAAGAATGGCAAGATAGGCTTGGAAAAATTCCATTTCAAACAAAGGTGAAACACACTCTCTACAAAGGCACTCATGAATGAGATAATACAAGACCTTTTATGTCATGAAACTCAATGACCTATGAAGTATGAACCCCTTGCACCTCATCATCCATTTCATGACCTTGAAAGACCATCCTTAGGAGCATCCCCTACTTGATGGTATTAGTCTACCCAATATCATATTTATGACACACCTACCATACTTAAACTTGGTCAATCGTATAGGGTTTTGAGCTTTTGTTTGATTTGATGAGGTAGTTTTGATGCACATGTTTAGGTGCCTTTCTTATTAGACATGGTTTATGCTTTTCATGATACATTTGACTTGATATCTTTGGAGGGTGTACCATTTTGTTTTGCAATACCTCGTTTGGTGGAAAGTTTTGGGAGAACAATCCTAGCTTGGGATTCCATGGGGCAAGGATCCCACAGGTTGGATGTAGTAGGACCCCACACCAGACCATAGAGAGATGCCTTTGGAGGCTTACTTGACATCATGGAGGATATTATCCATCCCCTAGCACCCAAACTATTTTCCTAGGAGAGGCAAAACATCATATTTTGAGGGTTGACATCATGCATGAGGGGGTTTGATGGTAATGGAGTGATTTCACATTGACACTTGGCACATTTTCATCAGATGAAGCATGGAGAAGTATTATCACATGATGAGGAGGCTCAAATAACCCCAACGACTTCCAAATCTTCTCCAACAACTTTCTCAAGTGCCAAAATGTCCTCTAAACGGGTGACGTCACCTTGTTCTAGGGTTTCTTTTGTGTAAAAGTGAATTTTAAGATGAATTGTTTAATATTATTTTGATGAAATGGGTAATATAAGGGTTTTTGACCCCTTATCTTATGTTTTTCCCTTGATAAGTGGAAAAACTATGTGATAGACATTTTGTATAAATAGAGATCATGAAATCTCATTTGGAATCAAAACTCTCCCATTGTGAAGAGCTAAGGATTGAAATTTTTTCTACCTTGAAGATTGTTGTTCTCTTGTGTTATGGTATGGTGCTTTCTGGTTATGGAGTACATAATGATGATGCACTAGCTCTTGGAGGCCTTTTCTAGCTATTGTGGTGGTTTATCTTGGCATGTTATGGTTTATTTTATTGCTATTTGGATTGGTAAGGAATTTAACTTGTTGATATCATTTTTAATTCAAGCTCAAGGTTGATTGTTGCTAAGTCTAGGTAGGGAGTATAAGTGCATACACCCCTACTTTAGATCCACCATAAATTTAAGCATAGAATTATTTTTTGCAAGGGTTTGCTAAGGAAGTATAAGGACATACACCCCTTAGTTTTAAACCCTAGCTAGGTTACTTTCCTTGGAGAATAAGAGGATTTGTACCCCCAAGGAGGTAGTAGCTCTAGATATTTACTTTTGACCCCATTAACCCATTTATCAAAGGTACTAGTCATTGCATTGGAGAAATAAAACATTGCATTGGTAAGCGTGAAAATTTGAAGTCTTGAAGTTCTCTCACTTTGATTTTTTTCCTTGAGCCTTAGGCTATCTTACCTCATTGAGGCGTCATCTTTCACCCACTAAAAATTTATGTTGTAATAAAAATAACCTATATCCATTGGGGCTACAGAAATCTAACCATCTAAACCTAGATAACTCCTAAACTAACCCTATAAATTAGCTATAACTTTTCCCTAACAAACTACTAACCCTAGCGCACTTTTTGGGCTAGTTTGAGGTGATTTTCATTCGCTTAATTTTCTGTTATAAGGATTGGTTTGCTAAAGAAATAAGGTTGATAAATATCACTTTAGTAATCTTTTTGTGGCAGCCTTGCTTTTATGCTAAAGTCTTGCTCTTTTATTCTTGAGTTAAACTAGCCTTTGCTAGGTTTTCTTTTTCTTACTTAACTAGACTTTTAGCACTTATTTTGTAGCTCTTATTATATTTTATATGATGATATATATCACTGATTGTTGCTGCAATTACATAAAGAAAGATTAATTTTCTTGTCCAACTAACATATTTCATCATATACTTGGTTTTCCTTGTGTCTCGGGAAGGTATTCACTCTTGGTAGATTACTCAAAGAATTGACAACCTTAAGAAACTCTCTAGACTCATTTCCAAGTTCCCTTTTCCATATAGAAACTTGAACTTTAGGGAAATCCATTCATACATCTTATTTTCCATCTCAATCACTCTGGGGTCACTAGGATTCCCCCCCTTGAGGTGACTACCTCACCTCTAAAGTGACAAGAACACCTACCTAAGGTGACAGTGGGTAGGTTCTCTCTAAGTTGTCGACAATTGGGGGTTGGGTCGAGATTTTCCCAACCTACAATTTGTGCAATAAAATGTTGGCATCGTTGTTGGGTAGGATTTTGAATCCTCTTCCGAACCCTAAAGACACTTTGGAAAGCTATCCCAAAGCCTTTTCTAGCTTTCCTGGCGAATCCACCCAAGGAACGTTCCCTTTCCACCCTTGATGAGCTCTTTTTGAAGTTCATCTGGAAACTCCACCTTATCCCTTTCCACCCTTTGATGAGCCTTGAGCTCATATGGTGACTGCATTGAGGCATTACCCTAAGTAATGGAACTATGGCCTCACGAGACTTGCTATGGGAATTCCATAAGGTTTATTCCTCCTTTGATGTTCAGAATATCCCTAGATATCCAAATCATTTCTCCCCGGAGTGGAGGGAAAGTTGTCATAAATTTAATGGCGATCCATCTCTAGCAGTCACCCATGTTGTCAATTATATGAAGTATGCTTCAAGCCTAGATGTGCTACATGAGGATGTGATAATGAATATTTTTGTATCTTCATTGGGATCAAGTCAAATAAATTTACTTGCACACTCATGTAACCCGAAGAGAATCCATTCTTCTACCAAGCTCATTGAAGAATTTCTCAAGCACCATCGACTAGCTACCCAGAATTTGCAATATACTTTCCAGGAACTCAAAGACGTTCTTTGAAGAGAAGGTTTTCCTGTAGATGAGGATGAAGAAAGTCCCGATGAAGGAGATCCGAATGAGACATATGATGAATATGAAGTATCTTCCATTCCACTTGATGAGGACATCCATACCTCTACTTCTCCTGCACATCAATAAGAGAACATGATGAGTTATAATCCTTTTGAAAACTTTAATGATGCTTTGTTCTATGATTGTGGAAATGAAGAAAATTGCCAAAAGGCTCTCGATGAAGTTTCGCTTGCAATAGGCATGAACGAGACATTGTTATTTGCTTTCCCTTTCGAAGAAAATGAAGTTCTCCAGCCTTTTGAAGAAATAATAAGCTTCTATGATGCAGATGAATTTGTGGAACAACCCTCAAATATAGTTGATGACCACATTGATGATTTCATATAGGTTGGGAAACATAGATGGGATGTGGGTTGCTTCATTATTGATAGAGATCCCATTTATGACATTGAGGGTATCCCTCAGGCATAGGGGGTTGAAGTGTCATTTTCAAAGGATTCGTCTTCATGCATGTATGATTTAGATATTTGGAATCCTAATAATGATATGATTACAGATTTGTTCCATCCTCTCGAGGATGACCCAACACAGCATTTTCAGGATTATTTTTGGCCACCCCTTGAGAGTTTTGATTCAGATTTGTTCTGTGAGGATTTTTCAGCCATCATACTTTGATAGAAATGAGTTCATGGCCAACCCGAGGAACTTCAAGGTCCACATTACCAAACAAAAGTACTTTCATATTGAAACTTTTTGTGGGGATTCACAGATAAAGAAGCAACATTTCCTAAGTCTGAGGGAGGATTTTCTCTCTAGACATGAGGTTATCCCTTACCTCTTATCGTCTTCTCTGGGAAGCCATGCAGTCTTCTCTGAGAAGCCATGCAGTCTTCTGTCTCTCTCTCTCTCTCGCCTCCTCTTAGTATTTATTGAGCGACAGATCTGTGTGCATGAATGAAGATGAATTTTCGTCTATATACAATAGTCCTCTTCAGATATGGGTTGATCGAGCTTGTGAATATCACTTCAAGCATGATTCCTTGGATGATCAGAGTTGTGGATATTGTTTCCAGTAGGATTTCCTACCCCCACCCATCTCCATGAGTTTCATTTCACAATTTAATATATATATATATATATATATATATATATATATATATATATTTATTCTCATGATCATTATTATTGTGACTTATATTTCATCATGATCATTGTGTGCTTGACTTATATTTCATGTTTTACACAATCAAGCAAAGGGGGAGATACTTTAATGAGATGATCAACTAGTTGCACTGGTTGTATGAATTCACCTGACATCATCTATCACATGATTTTTAGGGCCCCAAGGCCCCAGGTAAGTAGGTAGGTCATATTGATTTCTTTGCATTTGCATCTTGATTTCTCATGTTAGTTGAGATGCATTTAATATTTCATTTTTCTCTACCCGCATTATTGATTTCATGCTTGGTTTAGAAAATTTTGAAAAAAATGCTAAACTTTTCTTTTCTAGATTAGTTTTCATTTGGATTTTGATGTATATGGACAAAGGGTGATAGAACCACCCTAGATTTGATGGTTTTTGTTTTAGTGTAGGAACATGTATACCAAGAGAGGTTTCGGTTCTCATGCACTCTACGATGAGCACATGTCCCCAAGTAGGAGCCACATGTTATCCCCATTTTGTGGGATAACTAAGGAGATCATGTCTTGAGAACCTCAGGTTGCAAATATGGAGTGTCGAGAGACTACATGACCAACAATGTCCACTTTCACATATAGAATCCTACTCTGTCACCAAATTTGATCCATTGTCAGCACATCCACCACACCAACTAGATTTTGGAAGGCAGAAGGGTCTTGCTCCATGTGGTACAAGTCAGGTATTGTGGTAGGTAATCACCCTAATATTTGAGCCATTTGAACATGTTATATTTAATATACTTTTGATTATAGAATGCCTACTTGGACATTATTCCTTTGACCCTGTTTCACCTTGGTGAGTGTCATAGATTTCCTAGTAAGTGGCCAACCTTTGGGGAAGTTTTGTGACTGGGGGTCCCTTGAGGGGCTATCATACCATTCCCGACCATACATACCACTTTCCGCTCATTATATTCCCATAATATTTCCCTCTTATAGGCCCTTTGACTTTAGTGAACCAAGAAGGGCGTGTACCTCATTTCATGGGAAGAAGGGGTTGAAGGCCCAGAGTGATTGTTGTTGGATAAAAAGATAAAAGCCTAGATATTAACCTTCCAGATGCTTCGCCCAAGGATCCCCGAGAAAGAAATGAAATGCTTCTCTGTAAGAAAAGAGGGACCTACAAGAATAAATGATAATGAATGCTTAGGGGATTAGTTGGAGGATATGAGGTCTCATCACGAGCCAACCTTCTCATTTCCACAAGGTATTTTTGAGTGACATTTTCATTATATGGACACCACACCAGGAAAATGGCATTCAAATCATTCCTTAAAACATGAAAGAAACAAAGAATGGCAAGATGGGCTTGGAAAAAATGCATTGCAAATGAAGGTGCCAGACACCCTCTATAAAGGCACCCATGAATGAGATAATACAAGCCCTTGTATTTCATGAAAATCAACGACCTATGAAGTCTGAACCCCTTCCACCTCATCATCCATTTCATGATCTTGAAAGGCCATCCTTAGGATCATCCCCTACTTGAGAGTCTTGGTCTACCCAATAGGATCTTTATGACATCCCTCCCATACTTAAACTTGGTCAATCGTATAGGGTTTTGAGATTTTGTTTAATTTGATGAGGTAGTTTTGATTCACATGTTTAGGTACCTTGCTTATTAAACATGTCTTATACTTGTTATGATATATTTGACTTGATATCTTTGGAGGGCGTACCCTTTTGTTTTGCAGGACCTCGCTTGGTGGCCAGTTTTGGGAGAACAAGCCTAGCTTGGGATTCCATGGGATAAGGAGCCCACAGGTTGGATGTAGTAGGCCCACACACCAGATCATAGAGAGATGACTTTGGAGGCTTACTTGACATCATGGAGGTTATTATCCAGCCTCTAGCACCCAAACAATTTTTCTAGGAGAGGAAAACGTCATCTTTTGAGGGTTGGCGTCATCCAAGAGGGTGTTTGATAGTGATGTAGTGATTGCACATTGAAACTTGGAATATTTTCACCGGATGAGGCATGGAGAAGGCTTAACAGATGATGAGGAGGATCAAAGAGCCCCAACAACTTCAACATCTTCTCCAACAACTTGTTCAAGTGCCAAAATGTCCCCTAAAGGGGCGACGTCACCTTGTTCTGGGGTTTCTTTTGTGTAAAAGTGAATTTTAAGATGAATTGTTTAATATTATTTTGATGCAAGGGGTAATATAAGGGTTGTTGACCCCTTATCTTATGTTTTACCCTTGATAAGTGGACAAACTATGTGATAGACATTTTGTATAAATAGAGATCATGAAATCTCATTTGGAATCATAGCTCTCCCATTTTGAAGAGCTAAGGACTGAAATTTTCACTACCTTGAAGCTTTGTGTTCTCTTGTGCTATGGTATGGTGCTTTCTTTGGTTATGGAGTGCATGATGATGATGTGCTAGCTCTTGGAGGTATTTTCTAGCTATTGTGGTGGTTAATCTTGGCAGGTTATGGTTTATCTTGTTGTTATTTGGATTGGTAAGGCATTTTACTTGTTACTATAATTTGTAATTCAAGATCAAGGTTGATTGTTGATAAGGCTAGATACGGAGTATAAGTTCATACAACACTACTTTAGCTCCACCATAAATTTAAGCATAGAATTATTGTTTGCAAGGGTTTCTAAGGAAGTATAAGGACATACACCCCTTAGTTTTAAACCCTAGTTAGCTTACTTTCCTTGGGGAATAAGAGGATTTATACCCCCAAGGAGGTAGTATCTCTAGCTATTTACCGTTTACCCCACTAACCCATTTATCAAAGGCACTATTCATTGCATTGGAGAAATAAAACATTGCATTGGTAAGCATGAAAAGTTGAAGTCTTGAAGTTCTCTCACTTGGATTTTTTTCCTTGAGCCTTAGGCTATCTTGCCTCATTGAGGAATCCTCTTTCACCCACTAAAACTTGTTTCTGTAATAAAAATAACCTATTGTCATTAGGGTTGCATAAATCTACCCATCTAAACCTAGATAAATCCTAAACTAACCCTAGAAATTAGCTATAACTTTTCCCTAACAAACTATTAACCCTAGCGCACTTTTTGGGATAGTTTGAGGTCATTTTCATTGGCTGAATTTTATGTTATAAGGATTGGTTTTATACATCCATAAGGATTATAAATATCATTGTTGTAATAGTTTTTTAACAGACTTTCTTTTATGCTAAAGTCTTGCTCTTTCATTCTTGAGTTAAACTAGTCTTTGCTAGCTTGTCTTTTTCTTACTTAACTAGACTTTTAGCACTTATTTTGCAGCTCTTATTATATTTTATATGTTGATATATATCACCGATTGTTTCTGCAATTAGGGAAAACAATCTTAACTTGATTTTCCACCTAACATATTGCATCATATGCTTGGTTTTCCTTGTGTCTCGGGCAGGTATTCCGTCTTGACAGGTTACTGAAAGCATTAACAACCTTAAGCAACCCTCTAGACTCATTTCCAAGTTCCCTTTTCCATATATAAACTTGAAATTTAGGGACATCCATTCATACATCTTATTTTCCATCTAAATCCCCCTAGGTTCACTGAGACCCCCCCCTTGAGGTGACTACCTCACCTCTAAAGTGACAGGAACACTTGCCTAAGGTGATAGTGGGTAGGTGCTCTCTAAGTTGTTTCCAATTGGTCGTTGGGTTGAGATTTTCCCAACCTACAACTTGTGTGATAACAGGATAAATTTGTCTAAGTTTACAAAATGTCATAGGCATGTAAAACACTAGGACTTCTCGGGTGGTCACCCATCTCAGTACTACTATAGCCCAAGCACGCCTCATTGTGGAGTTCTAATGGGATCTATTGCATTAACATTGTAGGCATGTACATAACACCATTAGGAAATCATTACATGATGACTATAATTAAGAAATGGAGATGACATTACATTACATTCCCTATCAAAAGAGTGAATATCATGGTTTATCAAAACCATAGGCTCGAAAACATTGATTTAGTGGAAAAGATGGATGGCCACCGAGATCCACCTAGATCAATCCTCCCCCTTAGGAAGAAATGGTCCCCATTGCATCAAGTTCCCTCGGAAGATGGGGAAGCTTTTGTTGAACCTGAACTTTGGTGAGTTGCTTTCCTTTCTGAAGCAGTTGTCCTGCTTGTACTAGGAATTAGCCTATTGAAGGATGTCATGAACCTATTGTTGGAGGTGTTGTATTTGTTCAACAAATATGGTTGCATGATTTTCCTTGGTATGAGTGTGGGAGGAATCTCTCAGTAAATATGCAGCAGGAAGAGCTATATCAATGGGGGATAATGGTTGGAACCCCAAGCACACTTGAAAAGGGCCATGTCCAATAGAGCTATGAAGGGATCTATTATAGCTATGTTGAACATATGGAAGACTCTCATTCTCTGAAATGGAGCATCTATATATTGGACCATTGGGTAAGGGAGCACTGGGCACCAAGTCAATGGAATGCTTGACTTGGAAGTGTAGAGGTAGCCCCATGGGTGAAAAAATATTTTTTTTCTCCTCTACAATCTTGTTAACCTGCTTCTATTGTATAGAAAGGTCTTGGGCCAAGGTTTTAGTGGCTACAGTGACCATATTTTCACCTTCTTATCGAAGCGCGAAGAAGGAAAACTTTGTGGCCTAAGAGATTAATTTGTGGTGTTGTTTTGTCGAGATCAATGAAGTGGCAGTAGTTGGAAATACCTCTAGTACCCTGTAGAGGTAACCTCCTAGAGTAAAAATGACACTACAAGGTTGAGACTCATAAACAACGTGATTTTTTCACATATAAGGTTGTCCTAAAATAACATCACAAATTTCAAGTGAGGAAAAATCATACAGTACCTCATCTTTGAAGGGCTTGATGTCATAGGAAAGGTGGCACTGTTGGCTGATGCGGATGTCTCGTCCCCATCTAAACCATTTGATGGTGTATGGTTGGAGATGTGGCCTTGTTGGCAACTTCATTCTTTTAATGACCTCAGATGAGATAAGTTTATTTTGACTCCCACTGTCAAAAATGAAATGCAGTGGGGTCCCCTTCACCCACATCTATGAATGGAAGAGGCACTCTTCCGCCTCAAGCTCCTTTGACTCATCTGGTTGGATATTTGTGGTTGTGATAGTAGAAATGGGTTTTGCATTGATGATAGACTTTCCCTATTTTGAATCAGAGTTTGATTCAAGGTCCGACTCCTTTTCTTTAAGCTCGACCAACAATGACTGTTTCAAGAGGCATTCATCAGAGTTGTGCCAGGGGATTTTTTGGAACTCATGCCACTTTCTAGTGTCCTTCTTCATCTTCTTGGTACCATTCTTTTCATGTGGCTTGGACTGGTTTTATTGAGGTTGGATTTCCTTTATCTATCCCTTGTTCTGTGAGTTAGGGTTTCCTTTTCCATTCTTTTGTTGTGGTGTATTTTCAAACCCGAACTCCCACTTACTCCGCTGCTTAAATTTCTGCTCGATTTTAACTACATATCGATAAGTAGCTCCCAATGAGGAAATGTCCAAGAAACCCATATTTGTTTGGATGTACCTATGAAAACCATTTTGGTACTTCAAAACTAGGTGTCACTCATAGTCTTTGATACCAATATTTGAGCACAAGGTATGAAATATGTTGGTGTACTCGAGCACTGTCTAGTCTCTCTCTTACAACAGAGTTGTCCATCTCATGTATTGGTCATCATATTTTCCGACATGGTAGAACTCATCCTCAAGGGCATCAATAAGGGCTACCCGGGTGAGTTCTCTCCAAAATGGCATAGATTCATCCATGGTGTACCTCTACCAATAACCTTCCCACCAAGCTCTGACACGGGGAAAGGATTCAAGGAGAGTGAAGGTGATATTTTTGTAGTCAAAATTTTTTTAGACAGAATAATAACCTTCTATAAGATTCAACCATTTTTCTAGTACATCTCCATTTATATGGCCTTGAAATAAGAGGATATCAAAATTTGTTTGTACCTTAAAAGGCATTGCACCTCCGAAATGGTTTCTTGACGAAGATGCCTTAGTTGTGGTCGGTAGTCGTCAAAGGATTTGAGCGAAGTTGCCCATGATTTTTTTCCTCTATCATGTGAGGTATTCCTCAAGCAATATCTTGAAAGGATCTCATGCTCCATCATCTCTCTTTTCTTCCACCATGGGAGGTTGACTGAGCTGGCGAGAGAGGTTGTCCTTAAGAGAAACTATCTTGAGACCTAACTCTCTATACCTTGACCTCGTCATGGACATGCACTGAGAAATGATAAGAACCAGATTGCTCTGATACCACTAATCCAGATTATATTGAGAACGAAATGAGATACAAACAAAAATATAGTAGAAAACATATAAATACAATAAAACCCAACTTCTATTAATGAATAACATAATACTATAGAACACAAATTGGATAGAATGGTGGTAGCTTATCTCTGAAGAGAAAGAGATGTCGGCTACACTCATTCACAATAATCATTACATCACTCTCCAATGCATTCTCAAAGGACCTCATTCACCTCAATTATAGATGAGAGAAGGGTATAAATTTGATGGGCATTCCTACCCGTCAAGTAAATTTTTTATGACGGGTTTGTTTTTAAAATTTCCCTTCACATGACATTTTATATTTATTTTTGCTCGTCATTTAAATAATATGTATTATATGTGTTTTTTAAACTTTTTTCATGAATACAAGATAAAATTTTATTGTCAATACAAAGACAACTTGTACATAACATAAAATTATTATGAAATCACATTGTAGATAACATCATCAAAATAAAAAAATTTATATAAAATATTTCATCTATCCTACATCAATTATACCTAAAAGGATGGGCCTCGTTAAACCAACAACCAAACTTCCTGTCACTCCCTCACTCCACCCCATTTATATTAGTAATTTACTTGTTTATTCTCACCAACTAATCAAGGTGAAATCACTTAACGAAATGCAATCAGATACCTGATGTATTAAATTACTCCCTTCCAACTATCAGTTCCATTCGATTTGAAATAGGTCACATTTATGTCTTCATTCTTTCTTATGTATGTGGATATGGAGAGATATTTTTCTGTGAGAAGGCTCATACAAACAAAAGGGATTGTACCCAAGAAGAATATTCCCATCTCATCACCCACATTCAATCCCACGATGAAGGCTATTGGTGTTTCCTTCCAAGTTCCCAAATTCGCAGGTTTACGACCTCGCCTCTACTTTTTCAATGGAATTATTAACTTATATTAAATAAAAATGAAGATATTATACTATATAACTTTGTTTTACTTATCAAGTGAAGGTTTGTTGCGATGCAGTAAGAGTTGCAAGCTCCGAATCAGAGGCACCCATGATTATTCTTATTATCAAAAAGACATCTAAAAACATAGGTGGGCAGGTATTTAACATGTGGATTTTGGAAAACCAAACGTAGTGAGAAAATAAGTGTGAAAGAAGGTGTTTTATAAAATTGGCATAACCGCAAAGGATTCATCCAAACAAATACAATTTCCATCCTCATACAATGACAATTTTCAAAAATTCGAACAATGAAACAAAGTGTGACAATGTTTGCAATTGCAATTTAATACTAAATTTTTATGAGATATACCTCTATTGGTAGTTGCATGCAAGTTCTGAGCTGTATTCTTGAATCCTTGATCTTTTCTTCCTTCTCAATCTCCACGTTTTATCCTGCAGGATGTGATATGGTCCAAAGAGTCCCCGTGACTTATGAACATGCAATTGTTGCATAGCCTCTGCTATAGAATTTACAACCTATACTATGCATGCATCCTCTTCTATAGAATTTATAACTTGTGGTATGCATGCAGCCTCTGTCATAGAATTTATAAATTTTTCTATGCACACTTTACAAAAAAATCAGCGTTCGAATTTCGGAAATTGTTACTTATGTCGAAGTTGGAAGTGGAAGTGGGAATTGAAAATTTTCATAATGCTATTCACAAGGGATTTTTCCAACTGTGTGTGTGACTCATGATTGCACCTTACAACCTGTTACTTATCTTGGACAACATGTGACTCATGAGCACGTCGTACAGTTATCTTGGACAACAATGGATGTGGACTGATACACACACACACACACACACACACACACACACACACATGTATATATATATAAGAGAAAGTTTTTATCTTTCCCGTCAAATTGACAGTTTCAAAAACTAAGTGAATGTCATTAATGACGTGTAAATTTAAAAATTACCTATATTTGACGATTAAATATGGAAAAAATGAGTAAATAGCCATCAAATTTGACCATGGATGAGAGAGTGAGAGGAGAATAATTCCCATGATGCATGTGGGATAAATTGGTCTAAGTTTACAAAATTCCATAAGAATGTAAAACACTAGGACTTCTCGAGTGGTCACCCATCCCAGTACTACTCTATCCCAAGCGCACTTAACTGCAAAGTTCTAATGAGATCTTGTGCATTAACGTTGTAGGAATGTACATAACACCATTAGGAAATCACTACATTCCCATTAAAAGGGTGAATATCACGGTTTATCAAAACCACAGGATCAAAAACATTGATTTAGTGGAAAAGGTGGATGGCCACCAAGATCCACATGGATCAATTTTTAATAATTATTTTTTCATAAATGTAAATATTTTACATTTTTATGTGAAACATTTAGAAGTGAAGATCATTTATTTCATGATTAAATTGTTTTAAATATGTTGAAAATAGTATAAATTCTTAATTTTTTTAATTGTTGGGCACTTATAAGTTTTAGGCATATGTAACTATTTAATTAATTATGTCTTCATAATCAAACCAATTTAACATTGAGTGGAAAAGTGATTTGACATTTAATGTAATTAATTTTATAAAAATGTTATTAATGATAATGTATTTTTAAGACTTACTTTGATTTTGATAGACTTGTATATCAAAATTGCATTCAAAGATATTTGAAGTAGAATCCATTTTAGAATATTTTTTGATTTGTGAATCTAAATTGAATTTGAATTTGTTTATAACAACAATGTTAAGAATATTGTGATTGGGGACATGGGCATGATTGAGACATAGTAAGTTTCTAAAAATAGAATATAGGGTTGCGACTCAAGAGAATTGATAACAGGAAATAGTAGAGGATTTAGGGAGGTTGTGTGTGTGGTTATGAAAAGGAAATGGTAACATGTTATGGTGGAGTGAATCAAACTGTGTGGGATAGTCGGGTTGAGTTTTAGATGATGACAACATGAGGTAAATAGTGGGATGGCACAATATGCGAGGACCAAGAGAACTAGCTAAAGTAAAAGAAGTATGAGAGTATGCATGTGTGCATTTAGAAGGGAAATAAATGGTGTGCACATTGATATGTCCTATTACACAAATAGAAATACCCAAAAAATGCCTACAAACAAGCCAAAAAATGTAAAACAAACCACATGGTAAAAAGGCATACTTACTTTAATATTTTGGCATGGTCCTCAACATAACTGAAGCTTGATAAACCCAAAAATTTTCCCATGGTAAGACCTTGAAGTTCTATAGATACATCTTCAAAATTCACTACCTTGCTCATGTAACCTCTCTCATTCAAATGCTCTACAAATTGAACCCACTATGGCCATGGATGCTCCAAAAGACCCAATTCTCCCTCGGCCTTCTTCTTCATAATTGAAATTTTCTATCCAAATTTAACACTTTACTTCTATTCATCTTTTACACTTTTCTCAAAATAAAGCAATCCCATTTTGTAGAGTCCCAATTACCAATTAGATTATTGTGTTTTATGTTTTTAGTCTCCCATCTAAATACATGTATCTCTTACACCATATACAAGTTTCATAGTTCTTGACTCCTTGTATCATCCTTTGGAAACATTGCAATGAAAATAATATGAGGTTTTGTGGAAAGTGGTGTGTATCTCTTACACCATATACAATTTCCATAGTCCTTGACTCCTTGTATAAGCCTTTGGAAACATTGCAATGAAAAAAATATGAGAATATGAGGTTTTGTGGAAAGTGGTGTGTATCTCTTACACCATATACAATTTTCATAGTCCTTGACTCCTTGTATAAGCCTTTGGAAACATTGCAATGAAAAAAATATGAGGTTTTGTGGAAAGTGGTTTTTGTGTGAGGACAATTGGTATTCCATTCCCATTAACACTTTTCTACCAAACCCATCTTCAAATGTCAATTAAGAGCTTCTTAATCATATAGTGCATGTTTCTTGGTAGTGAATGCTTGTAAATCATATTACACAGTAGGCAATTTCCCGCTATTCAACCTATCCATAGACTTGTCCCAAGTTGTACAATTTTTTACATTACATCAAGGGGAGTTAGATTCTTCTTAGTGACAAACCCAATAGCGTTCACTACTATTACTAATGGGTTTTACAAGGCCACCCACAATTTTTGGCGAATATATTGAACATCCTATCGTCCTTCGCAGGTATGATCTGAGTGAAACTATGTGTCTTTTTCACAAAGTGTGAAAAATACCCAATATCTGAACCTACATAGATCATCAATGTACCAAAATATAAAAAATGTAAAATAACAAAATGGTAACTTTAACTATGTGCCACTTGCACAAAATCTATGTTTGTGCATATTAAGCTATGCACACTATCTTGGCACATTGTTGTTGTCCATTGCTTGTGTATTTTTGGTGTTCTCTCTATTGATTGATTGATTTATTGATTTTAATGATGTCCATGAGGTTGAACAACCTAAGGGACCAAGAGAATAACAACCCTAGCTCATATTCCCACTCTTTTCAATGTCGAATCTTCTGTTGTGAATCTTGACTAGAAGACTAACAATTTGGTTGATATTATCCTCGTCAAATAGTTGGTGCATGTTGTTGACCTTTAAGTTGTTTCCATACTGACTACAAATATCCTTGTAGGCTGCACATTCCATGAAAAAGTGCCACTCCATCTCCAACACACCCTTATTGTAGAATATGCAATTTATTTCCTCCCAAACTTCCTTGGGTACCTACAGGTCTCACATCTAAGGTGATGTGAACCCATCCTCAGTTGTGCAACTAACAATCTTGCTTTTCCTTTAATAGTTGCCCTTGAATTTGTTTTCTCTCTATGATCACAATTCAAGTTAAACTCTTTGATGTAGTATGCTTTTTTATGCCCACTGTGATTGGTCCATGTGGCAGTCCTAAATTTTTCATTCACGAACTTTTTTATTTCTTCCTTGGTGTTAGGACATTCATGCAGCTTGACATTCCACTTACTCAATAATTTTTTATTTTTCTTCATCCAAGTTTTCTTCCTATGGCCTAACTCCTCCTCCATATCTAACTTGGGCCGACGTTGGTTATCCATGTTTTCCACCTTCTTTAAATAGTTTATTAATTTGGTTATAATTGTCGACTCCAATGGAAAAGTACATGTTTCAGCTAAAAGAATTTCATACGGGACTGCGGCTTTAACTTTGAGATTTCTAGTAATTAATTGCTTCTGAATTCCTTCTAGTTGTCTCCATCTGCAAGTTGACATGTTTCTTCCCCATATTTTACAACCATAGAGAACAATCAGTGTAACCAACAAACCAAAGAGGGTTTTTTTGGTTTTCCAATCCCAAAGTTCTGCTTTTCTGCACCTATTTTGGAGTTAGTATGAGGCTCTTCACCCTCCATGTATCCTTTTCTCCCTACAAGACTCCCAACTGAGATTATAGTGGAAGTCTTGATCCCAAGATATTTGTATTCTTTCACTATGATTCTCCAATGGAATGCCTTCAAAAGGAAAGGTGATTGGTTTGTCTTTTCTATTTAAAGAAAAGATCATTATTTTGGTCTTGGTAGTGTTCACTTGCATCCCTACCTCCTGACAAAAGTGCTTTAAGGCCTTTAGATGTTCTCTAAATCCATGTGTTGTTTTTGAAATTAGAATAAGATCATCTGTGTATAAAAGTAGCTTCACCACATACCTTGCTAGATGGACACCCTCTCCATCTGTCCTGCTCAACCAAACTTCCAAATTACCAATGTATAAACCAAACAAAGTGGGAGATAGAGGACATCCTTGTTTAACGCCAATATCACTACCAAAACATTCGGACATTCCTTCACTTGTTTTTATTTTAGATCTAACCTTCTCATAAATTATGTGAATTGTCACTCTATATCCATCTGAGATACCCAATTCTTCCATTGTGTTCCATAGTTTGTCTCTAGGCACTGTGTCGAAGGATTTCTTAAATTCCACAAAACAACAATAGGTTGTCTCACCTTGTTTGTCCCAGATTTTCTCTATCAAATGTCTAAAGTTGACATGATGATCAATGGTAGAATGATTAGGTCTAAAACATGCTTTCCCTTTTTCCCTTTTTCCCTCATCTTCTGCCCAACTGTTGATTCTTCTCTCTATCATTCTCCCAAAAAAAATTCCCATGACGGGTTTGACCATAATAGTGCGGTAATTGGAAGGGTTATTGATATGTCCACTATTAAAGAGAGGAATGACCACATTGGTGGTCCATTCTCCCGGAAAGTCGTCATGGATGACCCTATTGAAATTTCCTTTTATGTAAGGTGCAAGGAGCTCAACCCTCCACTTTAAAAATTCATCTTGAAGCCAATATATGTCCTCCACTTTGTTGCTTGCTAACCTCTTTATTCCTTGCTTGATATCATCCACTGTGAATACTGCCACTGATGTTTTCACTATGGGAGGAGTATATTTCTCATGTACCCGCTCTCAAAGGAGCCTCGCATATTCTAACAATTGAACATATGTAATATTGTTTTCAATCTGCTTTCTCCTTTGTTGTATTTCTCTCCAAAATCCTTTGGGGTTATGTTTTCCAAGAGAAATTAACTCCTCTCTTCTTGCATTTACATACTCTTCTCTTTTTGAGTGTACTAATGTTTCATATTTCTTCTTGTTTTCTTTTCTCAAACTTCTCTCTTTTAGAGATCTCTTGGTTGCCTTGCATTCTTCATCATACCATGGATTTGCTGGAAAGGTACTTGTAGCCCTCTTCTTGGGATGCAAGATTTTACATGCACATAAGTCCTTGTGGATTGTTGGGATCAACAAACTACTATGAACATGACCACTCATCCCATTGGTTGTCATATCTTCTCTGATGTACTTTATAACCTCGAACTGCTCCTTAAGAGAAGAACTAAACCTTTCCCTATTTTCCTGATTTATGAGGATTTTTCCTTTGGAAAGATTTTTCTTTTGTATGCCAAGGATTTAATTATTGTGTGGACTAGCAAGAAAGTCTATCTTAACCAATAGAGGGGGATGATCATATTTCATTTCAATAGAACAGTCCCCTATATCAAACTTCAACACTCTAAAAGTAAAACTTTGAGAGAAAATTAAGTAATCTACCACACTTTGACCATTGTAAGTTTTGCATGTGATATCCCCTGAAGTTGGCCACCCTCTCATTCCATTGCAAATAACCATGCCAAACAAACTAAAAAGCCCCAATAATTCTGCCCCAAAGTGTGTCACACCACCATTTTCATCTTGTGAATCTCTTTCCCATGATTGATCTCAACTCTCTTCCAATCATAAGGGATTGTTTTCTCCTATTTATTCATTGCTCAACTAAAGATATTGGTTGTTAGTTGTCCTTGCATTAAAATCACCCATTAACATTGCTTCTCTCAAGTGGTTGAAAAGAGAGATATCTCTTTTCAATGAGGCATACAGGTCTGCATTGTCTTAATTGCTTCTTTTATAGATCTTTGAGTTTTTTGGGGAAAAATAGCAAGCAACCAACCTGAAAGTAACCTCATTCTCAATTATTTGCAACCGGATGTATTGTTTATTTGGGTCTTCTCTTACCACTTTTATAACACCATGCCATTTTTCATTTATTAGCACTGTAACTCCCCCATGTCCTTTGTTTGTCTCATTTCCTTTGTTCCAAACTGAAGTTTTCTTGTACCCCTCGAAATCTGAAAACTTGCAACCATCATGCTTGTGTGTTTCTACAAGAATGATAATATCTTTCCCTTATGCTATGGGCCCCAACCCCGGACCTCTTCTCCATGGATAACCTCTGCAATTCCAACTTACTACCTGTAAATAGTCTCGTGGGTCCCTGATTTCCTATTTCTTATTTGAGAAACGATCATTGATTTGAGCCTTATCGTTCTTCAACCAAGCCCATTTTCCATCATTTCTTATTGTTTTCACTTTTTCCCACTCCTTTCTTTGTTGTTCTTGTTGAGCCAAAGTGAAGTCCTCACCTAGGTAGATGTGTGTGCCTCTAAGAAATCCTCTATTTCTAAGGATCATATTCTTATCCTCTATATTCCTTAAGATAACTCTTACATGTATGATGTAGGCCCCCCCCTACTCTCCTTAGGGATGCACGACCTCCTGGTCTAGGATATTTAATTATGAACCGAATTGGCTCTCTGAGACCATAATGGTTTCATTTATGAATTAACACAGGCCCCTTCAGTCCTCTGGCACAGGTTCTATGGAACCCACAGGCCTTCTTCTTAGCGCTCTGGGCACTCTTCAATTTGTGGGCGCTAGCTCCTCTCCACTAGCTCCTTCCTACATATTCCCCTGGGCTATGACCTCACACAAGTGAGGGATTGCGGGCACAACCAAGGGTGGTTTTAGGCCAACCCTCTTTTCTCCATGCAACTCACTACAAGGCACCACATATCCTTTTGCTGATACTGTGGTTGAAATTGCAGCTCACCCTCAAAATTTTAACATTCGGCCACTTTCTGGCCCCGCAATTGAGCGTGACCATCGATCTTATGATCTTGACAATGATTCTATATTGACGACTGAGATATGTCTCTTCCAAACCAACAATTCAAATCTAATTCTCCCGAATCAAACGATTGATATTTACTTTGGGTATTTACCCAGAGTCCACGGATTTATGCCACCTGCCCTCTAGATCAAACGATTGACGTTTACTTCAGGTCTTTACTTGGGATCCACAAATTCATGCCACCTGTTATTCAGATCAGACGGTTCAGATCTACTTCAGACGATCTGATGCTTGAGGGTACTTCAGACAATCAGATAGTCCCAAGTTACTTTGGCAAGTTCCCTCTCTTGCGTGTGTAAAACACTAAGGCTCGTGCACCTTGATTTGATCGGACGATTGTTGGTCCTATGAATCGGTGATCCAATGACCACTGTCACTCTCCCTCCTGAGCTTCTGACTTCCTCTGACTTAGAATATTTTCTATGTATCCAAAGGCTTCGACCTTTGCTCCTCCTTCGAGTTCGTCTATTGGATCTCTTCTACACTTATGAAAAGCACTATCTCTTCTGAGCTTGATCCTTGGGGGATTTCAATTTCCCACACACTCCTTGCATTTATGGGATTTCGTCAAACTCAGATCCAAAGGATTTCTTGAAAATAAATTATTCTCGCCCTCCTGGAGTTCCTCTTGCTCGATGCACACCTTGCAGAGATCCTCTTTACAAAGTGTTCTATAACTCTGTCTCTCTCTCTCAACTCAAAACAAAGTTTTTCATGTGCACTCCTTGCACTTCTGTTGATGAAGATCAACACTACCTCTCTTGAGCTTCTCTGAGGTTAATTCACCTCTATCAACGCACTCCTTGCATACTATGTGCACTCCCCTCACTCAAAAACTCAAAGAAGAGAAGCAATTGAAACTTATCAATTATTCACCAGTTCATACATTCAAAACATGAACTACATATAAAAGCATAACAATTAATGCAACTACATAAACACATAGAAAGTTCATATGCAAGAAAAACTGCTTTCTTTCTATTAAGATGAATGTCTGATTACAATATGTGCAGGCTAGGCTGTAACAGAGTCTCAACTCTCTCAAAAAACTATTCTACTTCCTATTCAATGAAAATACTCCTCCAACAGGCTCAATTGGGCATGCCATGCATCTACATATACAAGAAGGTTCCTAGGGTACCCTCCGACTACCTCTCCTATCGAAGTAACAACTAACAACTACTCAAGCTCCATTACATTCAAGACTGAGAGTGAAACTCCCAGACCTCTTGCGATCATTCAGTTTTCGAGCGTTTCACTCTTCTTCAATCATCCATTCAAAATGGATCTACAAAATAAACACCAGCTTTTAGATTCTGATTAATTTTAAAAAGCGTGCTACGGCGCTGAGTTGTCCCTCCATGTGGGCTTTGCTGACGATTCTCTTGCATCAATGTCTATCTCTTCCTCCCTCTATATTTTGTCCAATCTTGCTTGCCTAGTGAATGCCCACTTCAATTTATCTTTAAGGAAGTCCCTTGCTAGAATGTTCGTCCTCTCATTTTCACCAGAGTCCCTTAGTCCTTTGATAATGATATTTGGAGCCTTGCCTCGCTTATATTGTTCTTCCTTTATTTGTATTTTGATTTGCTTCCCAATGATTTCTTTTTGTTTGTTTGATGACCCACTTCCAACTTGTGACCATGATTTAATCTCTTATATCCGATCTTTTAGTTGATTTTCTTTAGCTTCCAAGTCGGCTAACACTAACTTTAATTGAATCTCTTGTCTTTGTGTTGTGTCCTCTTATTTCACCATTTCTGATTTCTCAACTCTGGTTATCCTCATCTGTTCTAATTCATGTTTCAATACAATCACTTCTTGTTGTCCTATTTCCATTTTAACCTACATGCTTGAGATTTGTTCCTTAAGATCTTTATTTTCTCCTTCTAATTTGCTCTTGAAATCAACAATTTTGTTTACTTTGTTTCCTTCATACCATCTTTTCTCTTCTAAAATTTCGAGTCTCCTTTTCATGCTCATGAGTTCTTTCACATATATCTCAAATGACCACATTAATGGTGTTGATGTGGGACTATATAGGTCTTTGTTGTCATGGTTAACTATTTTTTTTGTTTTCTTTGTTTGCTTCGAGAGCCTCTACACTATCCAAGTTTGGTTCGATATCCTTAATTTCTATTTGCTCCATGCTAGCTTGAGAAGCCTTACCGGATATGTTGTTCACTTTAGGTAAGATCATTGTGAATTTTTTCTTATTTGGTTTCTTTAGCTTTCGTGTCTGCCTATGCTTTAGAATCCCCTTATATTTCTTTGAATTTACAAAAAACAATCTTTCCTCTGTATTTCCGGCATCCTTCTAAAATAAATCTGCCATAAAAGAACCCCATGCTCTTGCTAAATCCTCCACTGTCACTGCAGGATGGGAAAATGAATATCCACTAGTAAACTGAGATTGTAAGCCCCCATTGTACCCTTCCCTCTCCACAATAATCAAGTAGTTTTCAGATTTGTTTCTTGTGGTGTTAAGAATTGGTATATGTGCCTCCTGTACACTGGACCCCTGGCTCACCAAAGTTAAAATTTCTTTAGATTCCTCCATACTAACCCCCATAATTTTTTTGATGTGTTTTCTGCCAGTTTTGATTTTGTTTTTCCCACATTTGATTTGTGCCATCTTAAAAGACATAAACAAATCTTAAACAGGGACACATAAAGAGAGGAAAGAGAAGAGATAACCCTTTCCACGCCTATTCATGTCAAGTCATTTTGACTTTTACATTCGAGAATCTTAAATCCAAGGACCGAAACCCTCGCAGACACTGGCCCCCTCCCGAGACCAGGTCCCCCTGTCGCTAGGAACTTTGTCGCTATGTCACTCGCTCGAGCCCCTATGTCTCTATCTCGGGTCCCTCTAGGGCACTCTATTTTTCTTGATTATTCTCTTTCGCATAGTGCAGAGATGCCCTAACTCGTTAAAACAAAGTAATTGCAAAGGCTTCTCTATCATGTTTTTTTTTCTCGACGAAGGGAGAGTGATTCGAAGGTTACTTGAGAATTACTTCTAAATTCCCTATGTTCGACGATTCCTATCCAAACGTATCCACTGTATACTCAAAACCCATAATACTCACATTTAAAGAAGCCATGTTGATGTCAGGAAGAGGAGCTTTTCCATCTAGTGTTTTGAAAACATGGTGGATTCCTAACCTATTCCCTAGCGTTGGATGAAAACACAATAACCCCAAGAGTGCTATAGAATTACTTTACCATATTTTCCAAATCAACTACACAATAACCCCAGGAGTGCTATAGAGTTCCTTTACCATATTTTCCAAATCATCTACATTATCGCTCTAGGTATTAATCATTTCCCCTCGAGATTCAATCTTACTCTTCAATTTTTTTGACATGTTCTTCTAGGGTAAGATCCCTCTGGCCTTCAATCTCCAACTCCAGTATTTTTCTCTCTTATCTTTTATTGAGGCCGATGGCTTCTTTGAAGAGTAAAGAAATGGTTTCAGTTTGCGCACATTCAGACTCTACCCGAGATAAAATTTTGACCTCGGAACCGTGTTTGAAACCATTGTCTTCCTTTATTTCCTTTGAATCAAACTCTAAAAAGTCCTCATCATGAGATTCATAAGACTTTTGAGGGTAAACAAAAGTACCTAAATATCATGAATAAATGCAAAGGAACAAGAACCCTGGAAAGGATGTTATTGCCACTAAAACCCTGAGGTTTTTCTGACAAAAGTAATGGATATTTCTGCAGGTTTTCATGAAGGAAATGAACCCATTTCTCCATGACCTATGCATATATTCAGGCATTGATGAAACAAGAGGCTTTGTTGCACTCTGCATGCAACTGAGCTACTTTGAGCGAATATTTCGAGTGAACAATGACAGAAATCCCCATTGTAGTCGATGGTTTTTTAGCGTTTTGGAGCAAAAGAAGCCTTGACAACCCCATGCTCAACGTTAGACCAATACCTCTTAGTCAGTGGGATGCGGAAAGATGGTGGTGACATGGAAACGTAGTTCTAGGAGGATGAGTTGTAAAAATCAAATCTTTCCTTTATATATACCTTCACCTTCACCATAATTAAAACAAGTGAAAAGTTGTTTAGTACTAGCCTCTTATTAAAAGCTTGAAAAATAATAGAATAATATTAGTTTACAAATGAATGAAAATACATAACAAATGCTGCATGGCAGCTTAGTCCTTTTCAAGTAGATTTGGGAATGGAGATGATAGTTGGCAGCTTATAATTATTCATGATGATGAGAACATTACTTTTCTCCTGATAGTATTTAAAATGAATGTTGGAGCATCATAATATAATATCCCGTAAATATTGGTTCAATGCCTTTTAATGGGAGATGTCCTCGACCTTTTCACCTATTAATGCCAATCTTTTTTATGTGTCTGGTGATTTTTCACTAATAAAGGCATTATTAATGTGCATTGGGAAGCGTGCAAAGGTGGCAGGGATGGACAAGAGCGAAAACTGCTTCAAAACTTTTGTGAACCTGGGAGCCCGAAAATGTGCGAGTTTGTGACAATAGGAGGTGAAGAATTGACTAAGTATGGAAAGGTGGGGTACAATGCCTTCAAAAAGATAAAGTAAATAACAATTTTTTTGAGCTCAAGATCCACACACACAAAAACAAAAACCAGGTGCCATAATATTGACCTCTGCCAATTCGATAATAAAGAGGCTTAGTTGACCTTGACAAAGTCAGGTTCAAGTTAGAAGATAATTTGTTTATATTTACTTAAACATTGTTCATATTATTTTATTTTATTAGTATTTTTTGTCGCCCAAATGCAAACCATGTTCAAATTTGAAGGGTGGATTAACATTTTCATATGCAAGCATACTCTCAAATATGCAAAGTTGTAATATATGCACAATACTAAAGAGGGGCATCATGTCAACACCTTTGTAGATGACAGTGGACTAGCACAATATTGCATTACTTCTATGATGATGCCTTTAAAAAACTAAAATAACCAACATTTTTTTGCCAATTCAAGATTGACAGAAAGAAATTAATCAGATTCCATAATATTCTCCCATTAATGCATTTTAATGGGATATGTCCTCAAGATTTCCTCTTATTAATGCCAATCTTTTTGAACATCTGTGGTGAGTTGTCAATAGTAAAATCATAATTAATGTGCATTGGGAAGGGGCGAAGGTGGCGGGGATGGAGGTGAGCGATAAATTCGTTGATACCTTTGTGAACCTGGGAGTCCGTAAACCCGCGAAACTTTGAATAAACAACTAAGTATGGAAAGGCGAGGTGGTCAGACGGAGTCATCGTAGGTAAAGTGAGTCTTGCGAATTCGATTAGTCCGCGGTCGAATTGTAGATCACCCAAGATTTGGGTGCAAGATGTATACTCCGAACACATGGCATGAGAGCTCGATAACGCCTACCTGGGAACCTGTGGCCATAAAATTGGCTAAGTAAGGAAATGAATGACAGTTGATTGGACTTGTGATGTCAAGATATAGATGGATATAGAATTTGTCAGTATGCCACCTGGGAACCCGCGAGCATAGAAATGAAACTAAGTATAGAAGAGGAAAAAGAAAGGGAGCAAAGAACTTTATGCCTCACACAAGAACACTTTGTCTGAAAATTATCAAGCAATATAAACACATCAACTATGGGAAAAACATTCTCAGCCATGAAATATAGTTGGAGCTCAACAAACCCTAGTTGAAGTCCCGAGATATGTTGTTTATATCTATTTCAACAAACTCATAGGTAGACCGAGGCTTGCAAAGTCGAGGAGCCTGGGATCGAATTGTAGATCACCAAAGTTTTGGGTACAAGATGTATACTCCAAACATGGGGCATGAGAGTTCAATAAGGCCTAGTCGGGAACCCGGGTGAATAATATTGGATAAGTATGGAAATGAACAGGTGCCAGTCGAACTCGTGATGTGAATATATAGAGGGATATATAATTTCTGAGTTCGCAACCCCGGGAACCCACGATCATAGACATGCGACTAGGTATAGAAGCATAAACGGATAATAGAGGGGAAGAAGAAAAAGGAAAAACGGGCAAGTATAGAAGAGGAAAAAGAAATGGAGCAAAGAAATTTATGCGGCACACAACAAAAATTGGTCTTAATTATGGAAAGGCGGGGCCGTCAGATGGAATTATTGTAGGTAGAGTGAGGATTGCGAGTTCGAGGATTCCAGGATCAAATTGTAGATCACCGAAGTTTTGGGTGCAATATGTATACCCGAACACGGGGCATGAGAGTTCGATAGCACCTACGCGGGAACCCGCAGCCATAAAATTGGCTAAGTATGGAAATGAACGGTGTTTAGTCGGACACGTGATGTGAAGATCTAGATGGATATAGAATTCCTCACTCTGGCACCCCGGGAACCCGCGAGCATAAATATGCGACTAAGTATAGAACTAGAAACAAATAATAGAGGGAAAGAAGAAAAGGGAAGAACGGGTAAGTATAGAAGAGGAAAAATAAAGTGAGCAAAGAACTGTATGCCTTACACAACAACACTTAATCTGATGATTATCAAGCGATAGAAACACATCAACTATGGGAAAAACATTTTCAGTCATGGAATATAGTTGGAGCTCAACAGACCCTGGTTCAAGATAAAAGAGATGTTGTTTATATCTATCTTAATAAGAAATAGACAAAACATATGACTTGGCACACTTATATGCAAGCATTCAGATGGAGTCATCGTAGGTAGAGTGAGGCTTGAGAGTTCGAGGAGTCTGGGGTCAAATTGTAGATCACCAAAGTTTTGGATGCAAGATGTATACCCTGAACACGAGGCATGAGAGTTCGATGACGCCTACACAGGAACCCGTGGCCATAAAATTGGATAAGTATGAAAACGAATGGTGGTCGGTCGGACTCATGATGTGAAGATATAGATGGACATAGAATTTCTCACTTCGCCACCTTGGGAACCCACGAGCATAGATATGCGACTAAGTATAGAACCAAAAACGGGTAAGTATAGAAGAGGAAAAAGAAAGGGAGAAAATAACTGTATGCCTAACACAACAACAGTTAGTATGATAATTATTAAGCGATAAAAACACATGAACTATGGGAAAAACATTCTCAGCCATGGAATATAGCTAGAGCTCAACAAACCCTGGTTCAAGTTAAAAGAGATGTTGTTTATATCTATTTCAACAAGCAATAGAAAAAATATATGACTTGGCATTCTCACATGCAAGCATATTCTAAAATATGACAAGCTCTAATATATGCACAAATTGGATAACGTATGCATATCAGAGTTTTTGTAACCATACCTCTTAGTCTCTAGACCTTGTCCTATGATGGAGGTTTCACTTCTACTTTTCTATGGAGGTTTCATTTAAACATGTGGTGTAAATGACATAAACATTTTTACCATGGCATAGCAGAATAAATAACTGCGGATATTTGTTTCGTAAACATAGCAAGAGCGTAATCTATGAATCCTTACCTTCGGCATTGTCGTTGTGCTGATATTTGTGACGGTTCACTGCCCATGTCCATGTCACTTCTGAAACAATGGCTATGAACATGTGTATATTGTTCATACTCATACTCGATATGAATGTGCATTAGGCATACGCATTGTATTTTCTATGGCACAACTGTAGCCATACCTTTTGGAAGATTGTACTCCAACTTTCTCAGTTGTGGCACATAAGGCTCCATCCTCATGTTCAATTAGTCTATTCTTTTTTCAATGTAGCAATACAAAGAATACAATGGACATGAAGGCAAGCTGCTACGTAGGAACACATGAAAAAAAGATGGAGTACAAATTTATTTTTTTCAAGATAGCAGCATAGAAAATACAATTGACATGAAGATAAGTTAATATAGAGGAAGATATGCAATATCCAAGGAAAAAAAATCCAGAAGAGCTGCAAACCAGTGGAACAAGTATAGACAGAGTAAATGAAAAAAAAATGGATATGGAATACAGGTAGAAGTATGCACCTCTACATGTATTCTTTTGCATTTCTAGTTAAGAGTTATTTTCCTTGTCCATTTTTCCTGTTTGTTCCAATGAAAGAAAGTACAAAACAAAATGAACATGAACGTAAGTTGACATGTAAGGAAAAAACAAGGAATATGTACATACAATAAATAAAATAGAATAAAAGGAATAGAGTAACATATAGTGTTAGAAGAATGTACAATTTTTTTTTTTTTGTTCATCCATGTATGTGTATATATAAAAAATCGTGTAAAAAAAATTCATTTTCAAAATCAATTACAAACCAGGGAAAACTAAGAAGTTGNATTTGTTTCAATGAAAGAAAGTACAAAACAAAATGAACATGAACGTAAGTTGACATGTAAGGAAAAAACAAGGAATATGTACATACAATAAATAAAATAGAATAAAAGGAACAGAGTAACAGATAGTGTTAGAAGAATGTACCGTTTTTTTTTTTTTGTGTTCATCCATGTATGTGTATATATAAAAAATTGTGTAATTTTTTTTTGTGTCCAAAATCAATTACAAACCAGGGAAAACTAAGAAGTTGGATAACTTGGTTTTCTGCAACAAGCTAGACAGATATGCTTTGAAACATAGAAATATGATTTTGCAATATGTTTGATGTATATTTCATAATTCAAGTGAAATACCAATTGTATCGTGATCACACCAGTATGTGTCTAAGATAAAGACGTATTGAGAAATGGGCATATTCGACCATACATGGTCAATAAGTGCATTTTGTATATGGTTTATCTTGTCCAAAAGATAGTGGAGACTGTATTTGCACATGTAGTTTTCCAATTATTTTGTTCTCACATTCTTTTGTAACATGTCAATATTGAAGTCTCCTACAATGACAATGGTTTCGTTCATATGCAAATGCTCTAATGCATTGGAAAGTACATTTAGTATGTTGGAGAATGTTGCATTCAGAGTAGCATAGATATTTAGTATTGCAATTTCTGATGCATGGAGAAATACTTTTGCGAGCACCATATCAACATTGTTTTCTTCGAAATGCATTTGCTCCAAAATTGTTACATGTTTTTTCACTAATATCATCACCCGATGTGTAATGTAACTCGATATGCAATTGTGATTTGGAAATTGTTTGTTTTGCATGCATAATTTCATGTATGTTTCCTGCAAGCACAGAATATCGGATTGCATTGTGTCATATTCATTGAGTATATCATCCATGTCTGCATGTAGGCTGCGCGTGTTAAGTGAGAGAATTGATATAGATGAGCTTGTTTTTATGGATTGGTAATCATACTGTAGATGCCACTTTGCAGTAGTCCTAAGGCGTTGCATCTCAATATCAACTTTGTGTTTGACTTTGAAGTTATCTTTTGTAAGGGGACTTAGTAAATACAAGGAGTCTATACTTCTGACACAGGACAATGCTGTGTATACAAGTCCATGTATTCGAATTCCAGTAGGGTCAAATGCAACACTATCAAGTGTTAGTCCTTGCGATCTGTAGATTGTACGTGCACATGCAAGTTTAATTGGAAACTGTTTTTGAATCTTCAGTCGACCTGTCTTTGTCGATGTCAATATTGGTTTTGATATTCATAAAATAGGTGTCCAATCGCGTGCAGTGTTTGAATTATATAGATAATCTAACTTGTTTTCTTGTCGGTGGCCTATATGCAGCTCATGGAACTTAATCCAGAGGACATCAAGTTTTTATGTTTTGGTATAGCCTTTGAGTATTCCATATGCACCATTCACCAAGACATCCTGTGAATCATAGTTGTAGGCATATATTTCAAGTAGCATGTCTAATTTCAGGACAAGTTGCAAAGGAAAAGTGGTTGTATGTCCATGACGTGGCACATTTCCATGGTTGTATTCTTCGAGGTTAATTGAATTGATGATGATATCATCACCAAGCATGAGAGATAGCATGTACCTATTATGAATTGCAACATCCATATTCATGTAGGACAGGTAATGGAAGGTTGGGTCTGTTGGTGCAGGTCGCATGCACCTTGAATTTATATATGTTAAGTCACCACATGTTTGGCTTTTTCTCCGCATTCTATTCAGAATTGCAATAAATGTTTCATTTGTCTAGCGCATTGTAGTATGTAATTCAAAGAGTTTTATATTGTCTTTCCAGAAGTCATGCATCATTATTTTCATATTGACCATGGGTTTTTCAAATATCAAAGAATCTTGGATGGGTTGCGCCTTGTAAAGATCCCCACAGAATATCATGTCAATGTTTCCAAAGTATTTGGTGTGAACATGTTTTATGTTTCTTAGTCGGTTATCAATGGAATACAAGAAGAGACTTCCAATCAAAGATGCCTCATCTATGAAGATAATTTGCAGCTTGTCATAAATCTTAGACAAGGTATCTAACATTTCCTTGCTGAGTGGAAGAAACTGTGACTTGTTAAAAGGCATCAAAAATGCAAAGTGGACTGTTGTTCCACTTGCATTATATGTAGTTTTTCCTGTGTATGAAACTATTATCCCCTTTGGTTTCATAGGATCAGAGGAATTGTTTGAATCATAGATCCATATAAGCATTTGGAACAGTGATTTCGCTGTGAATGTCTTTCATGTTCCCGCCCCACCTGTAAGGAACAAGTGCACAAGAGTGTGCATGTTCAAGCATTTTTTAATTGCAATGTCCTTTAGAATTGTTTGTGGTTCTCGACTCAACAGACGTTTGACTCTGTGGTATTCATTATTTTCAATAAGGAAATGATGTTTTGTGACTTGAAAACCAATATTGATACGTTTTTCAATGTCGCCTCCTCTAGGACAAGGAAAATTTGCTTGCAAGTCATAGGATTCGCAGAGAGTTCTAGTTGTTTTATAGTTTGTGAATGTCTCATCAATATTGTTAGGGTTTTCTAGTTCATTAACTTCACTTTCTAGATCACCCCATGTTGGATTAACATTGTATGTAAATATAGATTCATTGATTTGTACTATAGTCTCAGAGGCAATATACGTAGCTTCCCATGTAGGGAAGTTATGTTTTAATGTGTTTTCATTTTGATCAAATGGAACGTATAATAGTAGTTTTTCTCTACAATAGTTTTCATAGTCAGTATGTTTGTTATATTTGACAAAGCGTATTACAGAGGGATTTTTTTCATTTCAATATGGGGGCACCATTTTTTTTGTATTGCGATACGAACTCTGCTAAGAAGATATGCTTAATAGGAGATGGATGCTAGAGGTAATAATCAATAATAGGACGACATAACATGTCCTCTGAATTGTTAGGCTCTTGTTCTAGTAAAGACGATGGCTTAAGAACAAATGTGTGTTTCTGTTGAAGGAAAATCTCCCTGCGGACAGGTAGATCTCCTCAAAGAGCTAGACTCTTAACTCTAAGACAGAAAGTTATTATCATGGTCACTGACTTCCTTTCAGATCTATACAAACTAATGCATGAGGAGGAAGGAGAAAATAAGTACCTTTTACCGGTGTTTGTCCCTGCACACTCCAAGTTGAGCTCCAATCTTTCTCTCTTCGATAAGCCCTGTAGACAAACAAAGTACGACCACTTCCTACTCTATCAAGATTAGTCCAAAATAGGTCTATCTACTAAAGAGATAAATTCATGTGAGATTGAACACGAATTAGAAAGAAACAGGCCAAGCAAATTATATTAATGAGGACAAAACATTGCTTACAGCCGTAGATGGATTGCAGCAATTTCGTCAAGTCCTCCTTGCCTACCCCTTGCTCAAAAGATCCACAGTCTGAATGATGATAGCTTCACTGATTGCTCCCTATGAGATCATAGGTCTCTTTCTTCCAAAATATATCTGTTCCAGCACCACTTATGATATCATAAGTTTGGTGTCATTCTCCATTTCCAGTCCCCTTTCACCATTAGAAAGCTTGCTTATATAGACTTGGAGAGGCTCAACAACTTGAGATATCCTTGGGGAAGGTGAGGATTTTCCTCCTTCAGTTGAGGATCTGCCCTAAGAACATGGATGGACTAGGGATTCGAGCTCAACTGCCTTCTAAGAATGAAAAGATCCTTCCCCCATTCATCTCAACAACTCAACTGTTGCCTAAAATAGGTAGCGCTCCCTCAAAAGGGCCATCAGAGCGCTACAATGCTCCCCAGTAGGCTTAAGGGGGGTGCCAGTGCTCCTAAAGACACCAACTCTCCCTCAAAAGGGCCAAAGGAGCTTTATAATGCTCCCAAACAGTGTAAGGGGGAGCGCCATCGCTACCAGAAGAGGTATAGGGGAGCGCTCCCCTCCAAAAACTCAGTTTTTGAGGTGTTTTCAGATGGCAAAAGGTTCATGAGTGTGTTGACTCATTTCTCCTCTTCCAAATCAAATGTTTGAGGTGTTTTAAGTGTCCTTCTCATGTCGTTATAGGCACGACATAGGCATCATGGCAGTATGCTTCCCTGACACTTGTGACACTTGTGAGCAAAATGTGACACTTGTAATGAAAACACTTGCGACACTATCGAAGTGAGTAATTTTGACGTGTCACGGATTTCCCCCCAAAGTATGAAGTTAGAAGACAGGAAATGATAACTGAAATGCTTTGTAGACTTTCAAGCAAGGGTATAGACGCAGAGAACCTGACAAAAGTTGCACACAAACATCCAACAAATATCATGACATGTTCCAAACCCAAGGCAGGCATACCTATGCTTGGGTGATCAAGACTTGCAAGATATGGCCGCCATAAAATACACTGCGGATCCATAATTGTATTGATAAAAAGGTAGAGCCACCGAGGAAACAGTGTGGATCTATACTCAGATGACCTGAACTGATTGTAGC
>SNQJ01S0016139.1:105371-120337 GCA_010110895.2 Picea sitchensis
AATTCTGTGGTTCTCGAGATCAGCTTGTTGATATCTTTACAAAGCCACTAGGAAAGTCAGTTTCTGATTTTCAGAGACAACACTTAGGCATAATCAGTGCTAATGATTGTAACTGTTGAGTTTAAGAGGGAGTGTTAAACATAATGTAACCTCAACAGTCTGACTGTACACTGCCAACTGTACTGGACAACTGTACTTTCTATTTTTGTCTTGCTTGAGCCTATTTAGCTCAGCCATCTCCCATTGCATTGTATCTTCTAACAATCTCTTCTTCATACATTCCAATATACTGTTCTATTATTTCTCTCTACATTTCTCTTTGCTTCACAATTTATCAATAATACATGGAACAAAAGATGGGAATGCAAGTTGAGCAATAGATGGTTTGACAAGAATTACAAAATAACAGGCACATGCTTGGTGAAGTTTCCCTTACCTCTTCTTTCGACTCTTTGGAGCCTACCTGTCCCGAGTGCGTTCAGGAGACCCTTGGTTCTTCTTTTCAATAAAGACGCCATGAAAATTGAGGAAGAGTCCTCTATTAATCTCACACCTTCACACCGCCCTCTCCAGACAAATTGGATATTCCTTTTGTCGAGGATTTATATTCTGCAGGAGTGAAATTATCTCCTAGCCATGACGAACTCACAATAATACAATTTGATGAGACCGTTTCCATCACTGTTGTGGCAGCCGCTGCGAGACTTGCGTGTGGGACACTAAAACATACCAATACATTAAAACCCACTTAGCCACAAATAGATTTTGAAAGAGAAAATGGGTAGTCTCAGCGCAAGCGAGAGGAAGAAGACAAAGTTGATCAAATGGGTAGTCTCGGCGCAAGCGAGAGGGAGAAGACGAAGTTGAGAGAGCGAAAAAGGCGGGCTATAACGACCAAAATCTATGATGGTCTCAGAAAACATGGAGGGTACAATCTCCCTCCTCAGGAAGACATTAATGAGGTTCTTCGAGCTTTGGTGGAAGAGGCTAGCTGGATTGTTGAATCGGACGACACTACCAACAGGACCCAGGTATTGTGAAATCCAAGGTTTAGGGTTTGTATTCAAAATAAATGAGCGTGAATTGTAATATTGTTGTAATAATGTGATTTCACGATTCTCCTACTCAAAATTGCTTACGGTCTGCTCTGGTGGGTTCCTATGCCCTAGCCATTATTCGGCTTCCATTTTTTTAATTGATAGATCTGTGCATTAATGTTCGACGGAGGTTATTTAGTGAAATTTTCCTTTTTAATGATACATTGATATGCCTGAATCTACACTGACCTGGAAAACATTATTCTTAGCATAGGGACCTTATTGTGTATAACTATGTTTTAGAGTCAACGGGTTTGGAGAAATGGGCGAGAGGGATATAAGTTGTAGAAACAAAGTAATCAAAGTATGGAATAATATATCATTTGTAGTAATATATAGTTTGAGTGGGTTTAATGGTTAAAAACATGTGTTTTCTCTTAAGAGGTCACAGGTATGTCTATCTTAGTAGTCACAGGTATGTCTATCTTAGTAGACTTTAAAATCGCTGCGTGGAGGGGGGTCATTTGTCCCACAAACAAGGGGGTCTCATACACCAATTTGACGTGCTGGCTTGGCCATGACCTTAAAAATAGATTATTATTATTATTACGCCGTATACCTATTGGAGATGAGCACAATTAATCACATTTTAATTTAAAATTCTAATCTGATGGCTAACAATTGAAAATGCTGGAATATTCTTAGTGGTCCTCCCAAATCAATGAATGTGATTTACTCTTCATAACTTCCTTGTATTTTTTAATGCATCAGTTAACCTGTATACTTTTTAACATTTACCTAATCATATTAAGAAATTACTGTACCACCATATGATTGCCACGTTTAACTGATTAACCTTTGAAATTATCACATTTAAGATTAACTTTTGGATTTCCTCAGCTCTATGTGTGTTTCAGCTGTCAGTGCATTTTGATTCACCAGAATATTGTCCATCTAAATAACTTTCGAGTTCACCAGCAACTTTACCGCTGTGCTAGTTATTAATATACCATTGGCATTGGGCATTTGTTGCTGATTATGCCATTTGTTGTAATATCTCATTGGGTCGCTCACTTGTTTATTATTGTTTATGTGACATGTTTACGTGTATACAGTTTAATGAAATTTTCACATTTATGAAATTTATATTTTTTAATTTTGTGACGGTGTTGTTTTTTAAATGCAAAGAGGTTCGGGATAAATATAAGTGGAGCTCTACTCTCTACATTAATTTATTTTCAAAGCACGTGCATATAAATTAAGTGTAACGAGGCGTGAATGAGTGAGATAAGATATACATAGAGGTGACAGACTGGTGACGTTAAGAAATTGATCAGATTTAAGAATCACAGAGAAGAGCTTTTCCAAATCTAAATCTTTCCTGTGCTCAGAAAATTGTTATTATACAATTAATGTTTGACGCATAGGTGCATTCAACAAGTGCATGGGAACATATGTTCCTTTGTATAATATTCACATGGATTTACATTGGAGACAATGCGAGATTCTTCACTATTCAGTGATTACGTAGGGTGTGTGTTCTTCAGTAGATTGCAGAGTGCTTTCTCGAGATATGGATTTTAAAAATATACAATGGGAAGATTACTAAATTCGCATCTATGCCCAAAAAAAAAAAAAAAATTACATGTGCCATCCTTCTGTATTTAATGAACGTTACATAACATGTGGCTCGCCATGAGTTACACACTCATGCTAAGAACACGTCGTGGATCCGCATTCTCCATTCCTTGTTATTTGTTCATGTCTTAAAGTCAAATCTAAATGTAATTTTGCAACTTGTAACAAATTATACAATTTAATCTTATAGTTTAGTTATACAATTTGAATTTATGCTTCCACAAGTTTTCCAACGGTTGAAAGGGGCTCCAAACTATTTGTGACTATTTTGGCAGGTATAGATGCTACCACATAGCTTTGTTTAAAAAAATATATATCTACAAAGAAATTATGCATAGTTCAAGATCATAGTGATTTAAGATCTCGACTAATTAAAATGATCTTGATCTAAAACATATTCTAAATATTGTTATTGTTTGTGTGGGATTAATAGTGACTCGATAGACTTAATTCCAACTTCTCTCAATTAAACCTAAATAAAATCAAAGTATTTCAACGAGAGTTACTTACCACAATTTATAATAAATAAGTTGAAGGAACATTACTATGGACTTTACAATCCAATTAATGCAATGAATGTAATTGACAAATGCAATGAAAGTGACTATATATTGTCAAAATGAGAAACCACAAAATTCTCAAGAAAAATTGTGTGTTATGCCCCCAAAGATCATGATGACCTACCTTTAAATGTAAGCATGATTCTCTTAAAAACATAAATTGTGACTCTTGTTTTCTAAACTAAATAGGAATGTACATGACAACTAATTACACTTATTGATTAAATAATGACTATCAATTTTTGTGTTATATTATTAAGCATGAATGAGAAATTTGCACTATAATTTGGGAAATTTTAGTCAAAGACTCCGTTGAAGGGGTTGAATTTCCCAACAACAGTAAGGGGTACTCCCCGATACACTGCCCCAATTAGATTATGCATCGTTTGGTTTAGGAGACCCATCTAGATTCTGACTTGGCTACCATTACTAGTTATGAGGGTGAAAAATGGATGGTTATGCAATGAAAAGATGTAGATGAAAACTATGTATGAAAATACATATAATCTACTTCTAACTTATCATATCCTAGCTAGGAGCAAACTATCATAACTGAAAGAGTTGTAATGAAACTAAACTCTATAGAAACCTCAATCAAATAGTTGTCATGAAGGTGCACAGTTAGAAACACATGCATACACGTATATAACCATAAAAGTTTAAATTATTTTTTTGTATACATCCACAACTCATGTACTTTGGACATTTAGAATGAGAGAATAACATAGATTGCACCAGAAAATTCTATAAGCAAAGAATGCCCTTACAATCCATGTGAGTAGCATACATTCTAATGGAAATAGTTCACAACAAACAACAATACATAGAAGTTGTTCTCTCTATTAAAATTTGGCCTTGATGACTTCTCAATATTCATTAACACAATATACTTCCTTGAAATAATTATCAAGTCTATACAATGCTTGAAGAACCCCTTCAAAGTGGGCTTCTCCCTTTATTCATACAAATATTTACTAACTCCTAATATGACTTATTCTATTCCTCAAGCAACAATTACAACACTTTTAAGCTTCCCTTAGTAGTTGATTGACATGTGTGAAGATAAAGACAAAATTGAAGATAGTTGGGAAAGAGATAAAATAGGACATAGTTGACATCAAATTCAGATTTTCTATTTTTTCCCCTTATGCACTCTTATCTCTGACGTATGTTGTCCACTTCTCTAGTTGATCATAAAGTGCTATGATCTAGTAGTATGCTATTTTCTCGAGGGAAGCCTTATGCATGGCTATATTGTCACTGAGAGTCTTCTTATCTTTCACTAGAGTAGCCATGAATGCCTGTAGCATAGTGCGGGCTTTGGTGGGTTGGATAAGATGTTGTTCGATCAAGTCCGTTGTCACTTTGGAGGCCGACTCGGTTACTTCTCTCCTATGGCTTGTAATTTGTTGTACTTTATATATAAGTTGTTCCATGATAAGAGTCTTCCTCAGTTCTTCTAGGGGAGGGAGATGACATTGTTTTAGTAAATCTTGTGCAACTTTTTGCCATTGTGAATAAATAGTCATCGAACTAGTTTTTTCTCTATCTGCTCTCTTCCTGGCTTGTTGGCAGTGATCTAGCACATCGAGATCAACTTTCCTTTCCGCGCTCAAGGGGTGTGGAAGTTCGGTTTGTGCATCTGGGTTTTCAGCGATCCACCTGTCAAGATCGTCTATGCTTTCCTGATCATTGTTGAAATGGGTTTTTTTGGTTTGAACTTGTCTATGCTATTCCATGATTGTGTCTTATTTCTCCTGGAACATGTGAAATTGGTCGTCGTACATATCTATGATGGTCTCTTCTAATTCTTCCCTGAATTTCTCTACACTAGCCTTTAAACTTTGCAGGCTACCTTCACCAACCTTTACCCATCTAAGTTGTTACTCTAGATCCTCAATTTAGGAATCATTTTCTAGATTTTGGTGATGTAGGTTTCCGACATTATCTTTTGTTGTTGTCATGAAAGTTGTGTCATCATATGCTATAGTGATTGGATCTTTGTTGACATTTTTCGTCACTAGGTTCTGTGTGAGTACTAATATAAGATTACCCCCTGTCACTGGCACTTTCCTGATCTTTCCATGCATGATCCTGCATGAGGTCTTATCGTATGTGAACTTCTTTAAGTTGGGTCCTTCACTTGGTATGAATGGAGTACAAAGTCCCAAACCTATTCCCCTGAATTGTGTATGTCCACTGACACCTATTGTCAATATATATGGAATATCGATGTCCATTGGTGAAGCATTGTAGTTCCTTGCTTCAATGTCTCTCTTCCATTGTTCTTCAGCTTCCCTTTCAATGGCTTTTGTTGTTGCCTTTTGTGCTACTTCTTCTAATGTTATTTCTTCTGCTATGGGTTTTTCTATTGTTGCTTTCTATTCAGTTTCTTCTTTGGCTATTGTTGCATCGGCCTTAGCCTTAGCTTTAGTTTCGTATTTTTTTGTTTTCGTTTCCACTACATCTTCCTTTTTCTTGTGACTCTTTTCTTTATTTCTCCTCTTTTTATCCGCTATTGGATCTTCTTCTTCAGATGATCGTGATTGTCCCAATGTAGTTGCAATATATGCTTCCACAAGTTTTCCAAGGAGCTCCAAACTATTTGTGACTATTTTGGCAGGTATAGATGCTACCACATAGCTTTGTTTAAAAAAAAATACATCTGCAAGGAAATTATGCATAGTTCAAGATCATAGTGATTTAAGACCTCGACTAATTAAAATGATCTTGATCTAAAACATATTCTAAATATTGTTATTGTTTGTGTGAGATTAATAGTGACTCGATAGACTTAATTCCAACTTCTCTCAATTAAACCTAAATAAAATCAAAGTACTTCAACCAGAGTTACTTACCACAGTTTATAATAAATAAGTTGAAGGAACATTACTAGGGACTTTACAATCCAATTAATGCAATGAATGTAATTGACAAATGCAATGAAAGTGACTATATATTGTCAAAATGAGAAACCACAAAGTTCTCAAGGAAAATTGTGTGTTATGCCCCCAAAGATCATGATGAACTACCTTTAAATGTAAGCATGATTCTCTTAAAAACATAAATTGTGACTCTTGTTTTCTAAACTAAATAGGAATGTACAGGACAACTAACTACACTTATTGATTAAATAATGACTATCAATTTTTGTGTTATATTATTAAGCATGAATGAGAATTTTGCATTATAATTTAGGAAATTTTAGTCAAAGACTCCGTTGAAGGGGCTGAATTTCCCAACAACAGTAAGGGGTACTCCCCGATACACTGCCCCAATTAGACTATGCATCGTTTGGTTTAGGAGACCCATCTAGATTCTGACTCGGCTACCATTACTGGTTATGAGGGTGAAAAATGGATGGTTATGCAATGAAAAGATGTAGATGAAGACTATGTATGAAAATACATATAATCTACTTCTAACTTATCATATCCGAGCTAGGAGAAAACTATCGTAACTAAAAGAATTGTAATGAAACTAAACTCTATAGAAACCTCAATCAAATAGTTGTCATGAAGGTGCACAGTTAGAAACACATGCATACAAGTATATAACCAGAAAAGTTTAAATTATATTTTTGTATACATCCACAACTCATGTACTTCGTAAATTTAGAATGAGAAAGAATAAAAAAAACTACAAGAATAACATAGATTGCACCAGAAAAGTCTATAAGCAAAGAAGGCCCTTACAATCCATGTGAGTAGCATACATTCTAATGGAAATAGTTCACAACAAACAACAATACATAGAAGTTGTTCTCTCTATTAAAATTTGGCCTTGATGGCTTCTCAATATTCATTAACACAATATACTTCCTTGAAATAATTCTCAAGTCTATACAATGCTTGAAGAGCCCCTTCAAAGTGGGCTTCTCCCTTTATTCATACAAATATTTACTAACTCCTAATATGACTTCTTCTATTCCTCAAGCAACAATTACAACACTTTTAAGCTTCCCTTAGTAGTTGATTGACATGTGTGAAGATAAAGACAAAATTGAAGATAGTTGGGAAAGAGATAAAATAGGATGTAGTTGACATCAAATTCAGATTTTATATTTTTTCCCTTTATGCACTCTTATCTCTGACGTATGTTGTCCACTTCTCTAGTTGATCATAAAGTGTTGTGATCCATCAATATTCCATTTTCTTGAGGGAATCCTTATGCATGGTTGTATTGTCAATGAGAGTCTTCTTATCTTTTACTAGAGTAGCCATGAATGCCTGTATCATAGTGCGGGCTTTGGTGGGTTGGATAAGATGTTGTTCGATCAATTCTGTTGTCACTTTGGAGGCCAACTCAGTTACTTCTCTCCTATGGCTTGTACTGTGTTATACTTTCTATATAAGTTGTTCTGTGATAAGAGTCTTCCTCGGTTCTTCTAGGGGAGGGAGACAACATTGTTTTAGTAAATCTTGTGCAACTTTGTGCCATTGTGAATAAATAGTCATTGAAATGGTTTTTTCTCTATCTGCTCTCTTCCCGGCTCGTTGGCAGTGATCTAGCACATCGATATCAATTTTCCTTTCCGCACTCAAGAGGTGTGGAAGTCTGGTTGGTGCATCTGGGTTTTCAATGATCCACCTGTCAAGATCGTCTATGCTTTCCTAAACATTGTTGAAATGGGTTTTTTTGGCTTGAAATTGTCTATGCTATTCCATGATGGTGTCTTATTTCTCCTGGAACATGTGAAATTGGTCGTCGTACATATCTATGATGGTCTCTTCTAATTCTTCCATGAATTTCTCTACACTAACCTTAAAACTTTGCAAGCGACCTTCACCAACCTTTACCCATCTAAGTTGTTACTCTAGATCCTTGATTCAGGCATCCTTGTCTAGATTTTGGCGATGTAGGTTCCCGACATTATCTTTTGTTGTTGTCATGAAAGTTGTGTCGTCATATGCTATAGTGATTGGATCTTTGTTGACATTTTCTGTCACTAAGTTCTCTGTGAGTACTAATATAAGATTACCCCCTGTAACTGACACTTTCCTGATCTTTCCATGCACGATCATGCCTGAGGTCTTATCAGATATGAACTTCTTTAAGTTGGGTCCTTCACTTGGTATGAATGGAGTACAAAGTCCCAAACCTATTCCCCTAAATTGTGTATGTCCACTGACACCTACTGTCAATATCTATGGAATATCGATGTCCATTGGTGAAGCATCATCATTCCTTGCTTCAGTGTCTCTCTTCCATTGTTCTTCAACTTCCCTTTCTATGGCTTCCATTGCTGCCATTTGTGTTGCTTCTTTTGATGTTATTGCTTCTGCTATGGGTTTTTCTGTTGCTACTTTCTATTCAGTTTCTTCTTTGGCTATTGTTGCTTCGGCCTTAGGCTTAGCTTTAGTTTCATAATTTTTTGTTTTATTTTCCACTGCATCTTCCTTTTTCTTGCGACTCTTTTCTTTATTTCTCCTCTTTTTATCCACTATTGGATCTTCTTCTTCATATGATCACGATTGCCCCAATGTAGTTACAATATATGTATTTTTTGTTTCCACTTCTTCAACTTTCTTCCTGGCTTCTTCTCGTGTCTTCTCTTCATCGACAATCCTTTCGATAGGTTTGCCTTGTCTTTTTGTAATTACTTCATCGTAGGTCTTGGCTTCGCAACGAAATTCTTCCTCCTCCCAAACTTTTAACATATATTCCAAAGGCACTCCAAGCTTATTAAAGTGTTCCTTAACTATTTTCTTTGGGTCGTGCCTCCTGAACCTCTCCTCCATGAAGTGGTATGAGAGTAGTGTGTCCACTTTTTGCTGGGCTTGTTTGGTGTTGTTGAATGAATAAGCACCAATCCATAATGGGAGCGGAGGCCATATAGCCTTTTTATCCTTGTAGAGTATTTCCCCCAACTCCATTGATTACCGTCTGATAGGATACCTCCTGGAGCACTAATTTATCCAAGACAAATCGGGATAGTAGATGTGGTGCTTTCATGGCCCTGTATATCTTGATGTATGTGCCATGTACTATCAAGTACCAATATCCTATCCTCCTAATTACGGCCAACACTTTGTTGGTCATACACGGGGTTGGCAAGCAGAAGATGATCTCATATAATAAGGCTAGGAAGTTCTCACATATATTATGGTATTATGTTTTGTATTTGTGCTCCACAATACCTTGCAATATATGTGTATGGTTGGGTTTGATGGTTACCATACCTAGCCCATGTTTGGGTATTGGTGTGCAACACACATTATGTCCATGAGGTAAGAGGACATATGAAAGTTTGACAATGTTTCAGGCTGGGATTCCACAACTATTGGAATGGATTCTGCTAAGTTTGTTGATAGGATGCCAACCCAGTTAAACGATACACCTTCGTCCATGCAATGATAGATCAATGACATATATGACAAAGAGAATTTGGAAGCATCGACCAATTCATAGAGTTTGTAGAGCTTGGCCATCGTGTATTGATATGACTTTCTTAGCATGGTTGTAGGGTATCCTCCAATAGGTGTAATCTTGAACTATTTATATGGCTTGTACCAAATTCAACATAGATCTTTTGTTGTATGTTTTATTTCAGCAAGAAGTTTGTTGTCTAGTTTATGGGTCCCCTTCTCCAAATGATAATACTTTTCTATATCTTCAAGCTGGAATGAAGCTACAAGATCCCCTCTAGCATTGTAGATCTACATGTTTCCTAGGTCCACATGTTTGAGGATCCATACAATAGCATCATCGCAAGGGAATATAGAAGCGTGGGTTGCTACTATATGTATGCTAGATTTCTTGATGTTCTTTGAAATCCTGAGTTCGTCTTAGTCCTTGACATCTACGACAAAATTATTATTTTTGAACATTTGGTATACGTTGACCCATTTGAGTGAATCTTCACCTTTTTCAAGGAATCTTCTAGTGTCGTTATACATTGCTCCTGCAATGCCAAGTTCATCCTCATGTTTGTGGCCACTTCCGGAGGCCTCTGCAACAAGTGTTTTCCTAGTTTCCTTCTTTCTTGGAGACATTTTTGAATATGCTAAGTAAATACAAAATTAGTCCAAATATAATAGTAAGCAATAAATATATGTGCATAAAAATAATCCTATTGAAGTAACCAATAGAGAAGTACCCAGGGATTCACTTGAGCTAATGCTAGGTGGAAGATCATCATTTGAGGATGACAGTATGATAGCATGCATCATGGTGATTTGAGACTTGATGAGAGATCAATAATAAGGTCCACACAATTTGGTTAAGGTCACCTTGGAAGTTATCCTGAAAATTCAAGACCGGAGAAGTTGGTATAAAAGGATCCGATGTGCACTGGGTGATTTCATGGGAAATTCTATGAACACACCAAAGAAGTTCATTGAGAGGCTCTAGTATATACCGGATAAGATTGTGCGAAATCCTTCAAACACATTGGAGGAGTTGGTGTCAAGTGTGTTGATGATAGTGAGTGTACACTGGTAAAATTTGTGTAAAGTCCCTCGAAAGCATCAATGAAGTTTATGCTAACTCCTCTGGTGAATACCGAAGCAGTTCATTCCTTGATCCTTGAATGGATCGGAGGAGAAGGTAATACAAACTCTGGTTAGACCAAATCCATTTGCGTTAAGTCCTTCGGGCGACATCGATTCTTCTAAGAAATCAAAGAAGTTAGTTTTAAAAGCTCTGGTACACACCAGGAGAATTCATTTAAATATATCTGAAGAAACCAAGGCTAGTCCTATTAACTTCTCTAGTTTCTACCAGAGATTATCTAGCGAAGTGTTCTGGTGTAAATATGTTTTTGAAAAAAAAATAAGTCCCAGGATGGTTTCAGTGTTTAAGATTAGGTTTTGGGAAATAGAGGCTAGGAGACTAGTGCATGGGTTTTGATCCGAGCGCAGTGGGGACTCAAGATAGGATGGAAATGGAGCTCATGTAACCTCCCTTCAAATAGATAAAAAAATGTGTCAAGGTCCGTCAGGGCGAGGAAGGAGTCCAAGGTTCAACCCGACTTGAATTAAAATTGGGTTAAGGATTTTTCCATGGGAGAGGTGAGAATTTATAGTCGGGATGGTGAGGCACAACCAAAGACTAGTAAAGGTTTGAGGTCCTTGGCCTTCTTAGGGTTACGGTAGAGATTCAAGATATGGTATTTTTTCCAAGAGGTTAGGGAATAGGAAGAAGTGCCACATTAAAGAGGTCAAAAGCACCTGGAGCAAAATCAATGGTCAGACATGGTTTGAAAGGGTGATTGATAGAATGATAGTTCACTCTTAATATAAAATTTAAAATCCTTACCCTTAGAATTTGGAGAGAGAAATTGGCTAGGGAATACTTGGAACTAGTGACCACATGGATGATAACAAGTTGGCAGTAGGGAAGCTTTGGTTTCATCATCTCGTTTCTCAGCAGATACCTTCTCCTCTTGAGTGCTCGGTGAACAATGGTTAAGAGTCAAGGGGTAAGCATTGAGTGCCATATTGTGACCGAAGGGGGGAAAGAGTTTTCACCAGAATAGTTAGTAGGAAACCCTCTGGTGTGTACTAGAAGGTATCGCGGGAAAGGCTCTGGTGTATACTCGAGGCCTTAACATAAAGTGTTTCGGTGAATTTTGAAGAAGAAAATGGGAACTTCTCCAGTTTGACCAGAGTTAACAAGAATTCCTCCAGTAGAAGTTGAAGGAGTTAGAACGAAGTTGCGTGATGGGTGACTTAGAATTTTGGAAAGGATTAAGGGAAGTGTCGTGATGGTCATTAGAGAAATTGGAGGGAACTCCTCCGATACAAACTGAAGCAGTTTAAACTAACTAGTCCAATAACTAAAATTTAATATTCAAAATTTTCCCAAGTGTCAAAATAAAAAATGCAATCTCATCCCAACTAAGAAAATTGTAGTAGCTTGCTTAGAGAGAGGGATAACCACGATCAATCATTTAAGGAAATTTCAAGCCAATGATTTTTATAGGAAAGAGAAAAGGGGGCTTCGTTTTCTTGGAGGGGGGTTTTCAAGCAGAAAACACAAGAAAAAGGAGGGTTGTTAGTGTCAAGCACAACAAATGGCGATACACTGGGAGAATCCATGAATCTATGCAAAGTGGTATCCACACACAAACTTTTGAGGTTAGAATCATGATGATACAAGATCCAAGAGAGAAGGCATAGGTCCCATAGTTTTTAAAAATGAAAAATTTTGACGAGGAAAAGTTTGTATGATACAAAGCAGGAGTTAGGATCGCACCCATAACAAATTGAATAACATGCAATAACTTTTCCATAATGGATATAGTTTAAGAAAGGTATGAGGACTAAAAAAACACAATGAAAACTGAGGGATGCTAAAAATACAAGTTTCTTGTGCATTTCTCTGGTATCGCTCTGCTGCTAGTGAGCATCCATAGCCCTGACGGAGTCACCTTGGTGTCACAAGCCTTGCTCCACTACCAGTGAGCATCCGTAGTCCCGACAAAGATACTTGCATGTCCCACATGATCTGGAATTCCTTTCCTCAAGCCTTTGCCTTTTGTGATTTTATTCTCTTATATTTAGAGAAAGGTGGATGAGGGGATTCCAGTCTTCCTTTAAATGCATGAGGGATGACACATGTGAAAGTGAGATATTCAAACTTGATTATAGATGATCTAACTCCTTGAGTAACATTCTCTAGAGTAATACATATGCCTATCCGAGACCATTTTTCCTTAGTTCAGAAAAATTTGTTCTTGGACATGACCCTTACCTCCTTTACTCATCACATTTTTAGAGTACAATGCTCATATACTGGTAAACTATGTTCTGCTACTGGGTCTAGCTTGGATTCATGCATGATAGTGTTGCATAGTTGGGAATGAAGTTATGTCTAGAAGCCAAGTTGCAACTATCCAAGCTTGTGACACCAAATTGGTTACACTTCAAGGGAAGCCTAGGTCCAAGTCATCAAAATTTTGAGAAATTCCAAGAGACCATTTTCAAGAAAGAAAACACAAACTGAAAACAGAACAAACAAAAATGCAAAGCATAATATCAAAAGTAAGGAATGTGCAAAGGTAAATCAAAATTGAGTAGTAAATTAAAACAAAATCAAACTCTTTATTTATGTATAGAGTAGGAGTTTCCTTGAGGGCTAGTTGATGTAGTGTTTCAGGATTTGGTCATTAACGAGGAAGGGGTCACCATCCCCTTCAATGTTTTGCAAATAGTAGGTTCCTTGTCCAAATTTCTCTTTGATCATGAAAGGGCCAAGCCACAATTGCTGAAATTTTGAATTTTTTCCTTTATCTTCATGTGGCTTGTCCCATTTGAGAACCAAATCGCTAACTTGAAATTCTTTCTCACCAGAAAAATTCTTATCAAACCAATGCTTAATGGTTTTTGGTGGGTTTCAAACTTTTTTTTCACTTTGGCCTGATTCTCTTCTAAGTTCATCAAAGTATCGATCCATCATTGGATGATGGGACATTCTCTCCTGTGAGATTGTTGGGTAAGTTGCAGGGAAGGAAGGTAAATATTTGAAGGTACAATAGCTTATTTCCCGTAGTATAGAAACCTTGCGGGTGACATGATCAGTCTAGAGGGAATTGGGTAATGTGTTATGCCAATTTCTCTATTGTTTGACTACAGTTCATTTTAGGATATAGATTAGATTTTAGTTCATGGATTTAGTCAAGCCATTTCCCTGAGGGTAATAGTTCGTTGCGTATTTTTAGGTAATGCCCTTTTCCAAATAAAACTCAGCAAATTTTAGCAGTGAAAAATATGTTGCATTATCGAACACAAGAGAGTTAGGCACCCCAAACCTAGTGATAATGTGTTGTTCAAAGAAATTCATTACCACTTCATCATTCACCTTGGTTATTAGTATTGCTTCAGTCCAATGCATAAAGTAATCGGTAGTGGTTATGATATACTCATGTTACTTAAATGAATGAGGATGAATCTCACCAATGATGTCCAATCCCCATTTTTCAGAGGGCTCTTAAGATGAAGCATAACAACAACCTTATACTCTCTTCTAGCATATTTTTTGCAAGTTTCATCGCTGCAAGAATATGCATGAGCATCTTTAAACAATGTCGACCAATAGTATTTGTTTCTCAATATCTTGTGAGGTATTGTCTTGCCTGAGAAATGACCTCCAACTGGTCCATTGTGCATATCTTTAAGAACTCTATCAACATCTTTCTTTTCAAGATAGCGGAGTAAGACTCTGTCATAATTTTTTCTAAACAAGATACCATGGACCAACTGATATTGTGCATATTTAAACCTTAGTGCTCTTTTCTGCTTGGCATTGAGGTTATTTGGATTTGTAGCATGTTGAAGATAATACTTAAGATCATTATAACATGAGTTCTCAATAGTTGGAACGTAGGGAACATGTTGTGTGTAAAGTGTTGGTTCCTCTTACAATCTGTCTTCTTCTTGATTATCAACATACATGATTCCAGCCACCAATTTACAGAGGCCTTGAACTTTGACGACATTTTATGGTTTAAATTAGAGGTCATACTCTCTTAAGGAATTCATCCAGTTACCTCTTCTCTCACCCAATTCCCTCTACATGAAGAGGGATCTAACCTCCAGGTGAGGAATGTTGGACAACTAAGAGGGGGGGTGAATTAGTTGTTACTATTCTTAAACAATTATGCTTCTTTTAAAATCTTTACAAGGCACTCAGTGATGATCACAATAATGCAGAGAAATAAACAAAGGCACATTCAACATCAGTCACATATATGAGAAAGACAGAGACAGATAATTCCCAAGGAAACCCA
>SNQJ01S0016140.1:0-18828 GCA_010110895.2 Picea sitchensis
GTATGGTGTTCTCCATCTAGATCAATAACGTTGGCAATGGTGGCAACGGAGAAAAAATGTCGGACAAGGGTGTGTGGCTTGGACACACTTTGTGGCAGAGATTTATGAATGCTTTGACACTAACACCAAACATTTAGGTCGTTTGAAAAAGTTTAAACAATCTGGCATAGTGGAAGAGTTTATAACTTCTTTTGAGCGATTGGATTTTCATACAAAGGGTATGTATGATGATTTTTTCTGATAGTTTTTTATCAATGGCCTCAAGGATGCGATTTGTGGCCATGTCCTCATGGCCCAACCTCAGATTTGGGTGGACGCTACTAAAAAACATAAGGAAGCACAACAAGTTGTCTCTTCTCAAAAATGAAAACCCTCCTTTATTCCTCGCACTAAACCAGTCACTCCCACTCCTCCTTCTATTCCACTAAAGATCCAGAAATTGACCAAGGCCAAAATGGTTGAATGCCAAATCAAAGGTCTTTGTTATAATTGTGATGAAAAATATTTTCCTGGGCACAAGTGTAAGGAACAAAAGCTTTTTATGGCCATATTGAAGAGGGACCTAACCCCTCATGTAGGTAGAATATATATTTCCATGTAATAAAGGTCAATATTAACAAGGCCTAACAATAAAGAAGAATAAGTCCAATGTAAGAAGACCTAATAGAAGCTTCCACTTCTAGAAGGATCTTCTTCTAGATTGTTCTTCTTCTTCTTTTTTTGTTAGTTTGTCCATGACATGTGGGACTAACCTGTGGCTAAGAAACCGTGACTCAGGGGCATTTAAGCCGTCAAAATCACTCGGGGATCGCACCCGGCATGAGCCACACCAACCCTTAACATGGCTGGATTTTTTGTCCCCGCAGGTTTCGAACTGGTGACTTTAACATCACAGAGTGCCTTAACAACACACTCCGTCACCGACTGTCCTACACCTCGGAGACTTCTAGATTGTTCTTTTGATAGACATATTTAGTATAAATAGGAGTCAAGGGTATGAGAAGTTTTTTCTTGGATATTATTGTAATAGAGATCTGCTCTGCTGGAGGTTTCCCCCTCGAAGAGGCAAGTGAACATTGCTCTCAGTAATCAAAGTTCTCTTTCTAGTGTTATTCTGGTGTCATTTTGGTATTATTGTGGTGTTTTTTCTGGTTATATTGTTGTTCATCTGCCATTTCTAGCTAATTATTTTCGTTCTACATACTATTTTATATCTGGAATATTACACTATGTCAATCAAGGATGGGTTATGATCCTTGCAAGAAAGTGCATGAGTAAAGAGTATGATGGGTACAATGACCAATCTAGGTAGATTGGGAATAAAGTTGCTCATAGTTAGCACATTGCATGGAATTGCTTCGAGGAAATGGATGTTTGCATAAAGGGAAGACAATGGATTTTGGAGGACCTTCCAATATTTTACTTACATTGTGTAGGTGTTAAAGAAAAACAAATTTGGGTGGCCATGAGTGTTGTCACCCTGGTTACTAATGAAGGAAGAATGCTTGGGTGCATTCAAGAGAAACTTATAGTTTCATATGTGTTGATTTAGGATCATGATCAGCTTGTAGTAGGAAGTATAATCATGATGCAATAATGAACGAGAATGAATAAGTCGTATGGTGAAGAGGTTGGTTAAGCTCCAAAACACCATGGAAAAGTGCTTTCCATAAAGTGTGGCAAACTTGAAATCAATGCAAGGGTGCATTGGGTGTGAATGTGACCATGAATATTGGGACATTGATTAAAAACATTTTATATTTGAAATGCATTTGGAAAATTTAGTATGTTGAAAGGATGCATATGTAAATAATGATATTTCCTTTTTCTTTGTATCCTTGAATAGATGAAAATAACTTGGACTGTTAGTATGCATAGTTTTAAAAATATAAAGTGCATGAAAACTAACAATTTGTTTGGATGAGGAATGTTGAAGTTGCAGGAAGAAAAGGGTCTTGGATATGGTAGTGTTATAATCCCATAAGGAAGACCAATTTCATGTTGATCCAAACTATGAGGAATGGTATTTCCTTCTTGAGAAAATGAAATTGATTGTTAGTATGCACAGTTATGAAATTATTTGTGAGCCACTGCAAGTGTGCATGAAAACTAACAATTTGTTTGGCTGAGAAATGTTGAAGTTGCAGGAAGAAAGGGTCTTGGATATGGAAATGTTGTAAGCCATAAGGAAGACCAATTTCCTATTGAGCTAGACTGTTATGGGAAGAAAAATCCCATACTTGTGAATCTCGTTCCTATGTGGAACAGATCTGAAAAACAAAATTTGGAATTTGGAAAACTATGGGTGACAGTTTTGCAAGAAAATTATGAATTTGAAATTGATGATAATATCTCATAATTTCTATATACCTGTGATATAGGTGAGACAAAAAATATTTGTCTAGGGAGAGAAGATGAAGGTTGTTAAGTTGAAAAGAATGAAAGAGACTATTGTTGAGACATGAGAACCCTATGGTAAGCCATGATCACCCTAAAACATGTTGTGTTATGATAACGCAAGACGGAGGGATGCCTTGGCAGAGCAAGTCTAAGGGACGCCTAGACTATAAGGCTCGATGAAGTATTTAGAACTATTCTTGTGCGAGAAAACCTTGGAAAGGAAACATGGATCACCCAAGGGACTTTATAGTAGAGAAGGATATTCCTGAGCTTGGAACTAGAGGTTGAGGGACCGCAAGGAAGATGAGACTTTGATAATTCTTATAAACTATATATTGGGATCATGCACACAATGGGTATGTCCAGGAAAAACAGTGAGCCAAGATAAAAAGACATCCATGGGGATGTAGATCCACAAACTACACAAATAAGTATTGTTCTAGATTATGAAAAAATTTCTCTTGAAATTTTCACAACAATAAAATGTTTTCACATGAAATTGTGATTTATATGCTTGTTTCCCAAGATTATTGAAGGCAGGTAACAAAGACCAAGAGTTTGGAAAGGACCTGACCAAGAAAGAGGATCAAGATTTCTAAATTAGATGAATGACAAAGGCATGATAGGTGTTACTGAGAAAGAACATCGAGGACGATGTTCATTTTAAGGGGGAGGGGATTGTAACACCCTTGTTTCCCCCAGCTTGTAATTAATCATTAATTATGATTACCATGCTATGGCATGGGAACAATGTAAATGTATTATTTTTTATATTTCCAATGATTGACTGTGTGGGGGTGAAGCCTCAAAGTACTGGCCATGATATCACTATAGGAAAGAGTGAGGAAACTGTGGAGAGGGTTCATTATGTCAAAATGACCCAAATTTCTCCTTGCTGAAATAATAAGCCTCATCCTGATCCCAAGGAGAAATCAGTTAATAATAAAAGGAATGGTGGTTGAAAAATCAACTACCCCCTTAAATGGAAGCATGGAGGTTCTGGCCAAGGAGATAGAAAAATTTCATCCCTACGTACCACAGAGGGAAATTTTTCCTATGGGCCCAGACTGACCCGAGTTTCCTTTTGATAGAAGGAACAAGACAGGTCCAAACATTTTCTGAAGAGGAGAAAGGCGTGTAAGAATACACGCAAAGACATATAAGAAGGGGATGCACTCAAGGAAATGCATGACCCATATATGTAGAATAAAAGAGGAAGAGCACATGCGACTCTCCAACTGAGAAGAAGAACTGGAAGCTTGATAAGTTTTTCTAGTTATTGGATAGAACAAGAGAAAGGATCTATGAGAATTTGCAAAATACATGACCTAAGAAAAATTTCGCGAGCTTGATGCTAATGGAGCATATGATAAACCTCACAGAGACTATGACAGAGAAAGAACCTCTAAGAAACTACAAATTTTCCCTAGTGATATCATGGCTTGGCACAGGGGTGGCCAGAGTGCTAAGAATGACTTCCTCTGAGCCTATGGTTGGGTGGAGAGGCTAAGTTGGTTGACTATCAAATGTAATAGATAAGTGTCTCATTTACCATGTGCACTTAGATTGAAATGCATGTTTTGAATGTCTGAGTTTACTTATCTCTAAGTTAATTAGGTAATGTTATGTTATCTAATTTCAGAGTTATATGCATGTGAGTGCATTTTATAGTTGAAGGAATGAACCTTTTATATTCTATAAGTTTCAAATTGCTTCTCTTCGAAAATTCAGGTGCAATGAGTACATATAAACCCATTCGAGAAAAAAATCTACAAGGAGATACATGTGCACAGTGTGCAGGGCCAACACTTAGTGAAGCGTTGAAAGGTTCTCAAGGTGAGCGAGCGCAAGGAGTGCATGAGAGAATTTTCTAAGTCTCAAGCTCAGGAAAGATAACGAGATTTAGGTCTCGAAAGGGAGGATTCATGTATTTGGAGGATGAGTAGATGAAATTAGTTCGGGTGGAACCAAGGTCTTTCACGACCATTGGGTCTGGAGAATAAGTGCGAGGGTTAACCCCTAGAGTCTTTCGACCTTGACGAGTTCGATGAATTTTGTGTGTTCATCATAAAAGAGGTGAATTCTCTGAAGTTCTGAAAGCCCGATTATTTAGGGAAATTGAAATACAATCACCAGAGTGAGCAAGTTTCACGAAGCTTCGAAGGTCGGAGCAAATCCTGGTCATTGGTGTCAAGTGCACATGGTGACATATCAAGTGTGTTTCATATTTCGACACTTCTGGATATTTGAGTTATGTTGCACCTTGTGTCAAGAACGCTCGAAGGCATGAAGGTTGGAGTAGATCTCAACTGCCCATTATAGAGTGCACGTGGACCGTTGATCAAAGTTCTCTACATGTTTGGATTTAGGAACTCTGAAAGGAAGTATGGTTCAAGGCGAGGAAACCTATGGATGTTGAAGTGACAAAGTGATGTGAACCATCGATTTGAGAATGCATCGATATCCCTCCTATCTGTTAGATCCAGACTGTATTCAACACTTCGATGAAATCTCAAGAGGATGATGATGTCATGATAATAAACTCTTGAATGTCGGAGCTATGAATAAACGTGATACATAGATATGAGGACATTTTTGGATCTCCTGTGACCGTCATATCTAGACCATGGTCAACCCGACATTGACCAGTTCAGGAGCGAGGAGAGATTCACACCACAAATTCCATGAATGTTAAATATATGAAGTAGAAAAGGCCGTAGATCCAAGTGTTACGTGGACACACCTTGATTGTGAGATTGAATGGCTTGGAAGGCTATCAGTTCGAAGTGACATGGCACATTGACATCATCTAGAGTGACATGGAACCACGATTAACATGCCACGTGTTATCTGGATTCATGTGTTCCGTAGAACCTATAGGCCCATTAATACGTGATACATGTCACTCACTAAAGGGTCCACTTTTCACCTCTGCCTTGTCGTGTATCACACCTGACACTCATTTCTTAGTCCATTTGGTGGGAAGAGTATGATGGACCAACCTGTATTTGCCCTCGTAACTAGTATAACACCATGTGCCAGAGTGGACCCTTTGGGAGTCTGGGACTTTGGGACTCTGGAGGTTTGGAGTGTGGTGTTGAGGATAAGTTGAAAGGGATGAAGGCCGAAGCTACGTGGTAGCATTTTGGAATTCTGGGAATTCGAGACTCCCAAGGACATGCGTGCAGAAGATAAAAGGGACATTCAACATCGAAGCGTCGAACGTCAAATTCTCCTCTAGCATGTGTGTTAGATGAGAATTAAGTCATGTCGTTGGTTTGGGCGGTGGAAAAACCTTCCCTATGGGAGGTAGGAGCTTGAATTTGGTACGAATGAGTTGGACCTATGTGGATGCCACGTGGCCCTTAACTAATAACACTCGAACAACTTCGGGAGGTTATATCTTGCAAACCAAAGGTTGGATTTGAGCCTGGTAGCAGTCGTTAGAATGCTACAGGTGAGTAGAAGAGGATGAATACCTTAGATAGATGATTCAATATGTTTAAGGAAAGTGAAATTTTGATGCCCTACTCCTTAAGAAGGTACTTAAGGGGATGGGTGTGTTACAAGATTGGTTGAGAATTCCATCAAGACTCTAGCTTAATAACAAAGAGACTCAAAAACCAATTAAAACAAAATAATGAACAATGAGTAGTGGAATAATAAACATTCTCATATAAATGTTCTCTCCAATTAGCCCAGGGGATTAGCTCAACCAGTTTGAATGCGTTTTTTTAAGGTAGAGTTCATCATGAAGTCTCTGATTCTAGTCAAACCAAGGTTCAATTCTAGTTGAATCCCTCTAGGTTACTATCTACTATTGTGGCTATAAATGGAGCCTCCATCCATCCAAATATCCCTGTGAAGAGGGGGGATCCCATGAGGTTTTCCTTGGAAAAAAAAAATTCTCTCCATTTTAAGGAGATGATATTTTATTAAATGCACAATCCGAATGACCAAAATAAAAATTGGAATACTATGAGAGATCACAATAGCCCTAACATCCATACAATAGCTTATTAACTTCTTAAATTTTTTTAATGCAATGAGACACATATTAGCAATAAAAAGAATTTACAAATAATTCATTCTAAATTAATGTCACCCCAAATAAATTTACATGCATCAACCCATGAGACATTAAAACAACAACCATACTTAAACCATTAATGAGTTGATGCAATTGAGCAACAAGACATATTCATAATGTCTCCTCTACTTGTTGATAGTGCAAACTTGTTCATTTGTTGTCTATGAGCACCTCCTTAACATTGCAATTTGCATACGTCTGATAACGAGGAGAGAATGTGTGGCATGAAAGGTGGAATGTGTTAAATTATGCAATGATACATGGCACAGATATTTTTGGAAAAATATTTAGTCTTCTCAACAATATATTCATCCAATGATATCAATATATAGTACATGTATGTAATCACCTTGTGAACTGAAAAGTGACAACACATTGACAACTCATCAATAGACAAGTATGACACCTCATCAAGGATAAGGATGACAAATTATAAATAAGTTATATCAGACTTTGTGATTATCCAAGGACTCTCAATATAACATTCCCTCCCTTAATCAAAAGTTTGAATAATTATAGTAGTAAGGAAATATGAGCTAGTGCATAAACTGGTATCATCTTCCAATCCTTAATTTGAAACTTCTACGCTGAGCTTCAATGAAGACAAGCCTAAAAAAATGCCAATATGGATGTTGAATATTGTTGGACAAGTAGTTTGAATAATCAAGTTTTGAAGAAAACACACAAAAGAAGTAAAGAGAGTAGTTTGTGAGGTCAAAAAATAAGTCAAAGCAGGTGCGAAAGAAGAAAAGAAAGAAGTTGTTCAGAATAAAAGAAGAAAAGCAGTAGTTAAGTGCTAAAGAAGGAAAAACAACATGTTGGTGAAAAAGAAGGAAAACAACTATGACATGTTAGGGATTTGCGATAAATGATTAGGGTTATGAGCCCTAACACTATGTATAAATATGTAATGGGTTGGGAATAATAGGCTACTAAAAAAGGGAGATTAGGTTGATGATGAGAGAGAATCCCTACTTAGGGTTTTGGAGAGATTTTGCAAAGAGAGAGGTGAGCACTACAGAGTGGCCAGGCTAGATTGAGGATATGATATGTTATATCTATTGTAAGTGCAGTGTAGAGGCTTGATATGGTTATTGCATGAAGATAAATAAAGAAGCCAATCGTTGTGGAAGTAGCCCAAGGATTGGGTGAACCATGTTAAATTATGTGTCTCTATGTGCTATGTTGATGCGGTTGTTCATGGGTGTTCTGTTATGCATGATTAATAATTGTATGATTGATGCACAATTATAATGAATGTAAGGTTTCTACATAATAGATATTGTTAAATAATAAAAGGATATGAATAAAGATATTATACACATGGTGGATAAATACTAATGGATATGATAATAGCCTCACAACCCCTTGTCCCTGTAGAAACTTGGTTCTTACAGCCCCAGTAGATACCTGAAGGGATGACATCTGAAGGATTTTGTTGGTTGATTAAACCAAACCTAGGGTCTTATAACCGCGCTCCAAAAAATGGTTATGTTGTTGGGACCTGGAATCTATAAGTGAGGGAATGTTTTGGAGGTCGACTAAGAAATAGATCGTCGAATGGTTGGAAATGGAGCGAGAATTTTCCCAAGGAGAGAATAGAAACCCTCAAATGATGGTTGCAAAGGTATGTGTTCACAGAGTTGCATGATATTTTCTTTGGTGAATTTATGATTATTTTGACTGAATGGTTAGAAATATTAGTGGAGAATTCCAGAAGATATTGTACTACAACACCGAGGAACTGCGACCCTGAGTTGGTAATACAATTGAATTCTATAAGAAATATTTCTTCGCACACAGTTGATTTCTGTTTAAACAACATATTGGGGGGTTATATTATGTATTTTGCAGTAGATTGTATCCAGTCATATAGTGACGCAGAAAGGGATTTATTTAAGGGCTTGCATGAAAGTTTTATGAAAGCATTGGGTACTTGAATGCATATTTTTATATCCAACAAATGTGTGATGACGATGGAATCTAATTACTAAGGGGATTCGTGTACATAGGGGAATTGGGGGATGGTCGAGGGATGGTCTGAAGGTAGGAAAAAATGAAGAAAGAAATAAAGAAGGAAGGGAGGGACTGAGGATGACTCAAAACAAGGAAGGTATACCAGAAGAGGAAGATGAATTTGGAGTAATGCATAGTGGAACAAGGTACAAGAGATTCAATACCGGGGATGATAAAGGAGAGTCACACAATGAGTATGAGAGGAGAGTATCCTACACAATATTCTAGATCGTAGATATACCACACACATAAGGAGAGGAAGAAGACTCTTAGTTTTTCCCTATAATAAACGAGTTATTAAGTCCTACTCAGGCTGGGTCTTGTGTCGAATCCATGACCCTATGTGTGTCATTTACATTAGAGGTAACATTTGAGGATTTTTCAAAAGAACTTATAGTTAGAAAAGGAAGAAAAAGTAGTAGTAATATCCAGAGTAGTGGAAGCAGTGCATCGAGCCAGAGTCAGCCAACATCTCCAGGAGGAGGTACTATGTAGAACACCATGGCATGGTTAAACAATACATTAAGAATGTTGGAGTTCCAGGGAGTTGGGTCGAAGGACCCTAAACAACATCTATTTGTATGTGAGACAATTTGGGCTATGAAGAATGTCCAGGATGAGGCAAAAAAGATCGCACAGATGGAAACAATGTTTAGAGGTTGTGCATTAGTATGGTACATGAAACTACAAATTACTACACCAACAGGTCAAGCAAGGACACTAGCAGAAATTTGACAAGCATTGTTGAAAGAGTTCAAGAGGACGAAGTCTGAGTCATAGGAAATCACATAATTGAAGGAAACCAAGTACAAACTGAGTTAGTGTGGGACTATGATAAAAATATTTAAGTATTTGATGGGTAGGCTAACATTTCAAATATGAGGGGGTACTATGAAATATGAAAGAAATGGGGACATAATCCACATGATTATCCATTGTTGCAGAAATACCAGAGTACGCCAAGGAATTTATTTTGTAACTTTTTCAAGTCAGTGGGGCACGAAGAGAAGGAATGTGGCACATTCAATCTGATGAGAGAGCACACTTTAGATATTTATAGAATTTAGGAGGAAAATTTTGTGATGGAAGGAGGTGGTCCACAATATAATAACAAGAGAGGATTTAATCTAGAGGGACGAAGAGGGTTTGACAGAGGTCGAGGTAGAGGAAGTTTTGGCAAAGAAGGTAGAGGCCCAATAATTTGCTACAATTGTAATCAATCAGGACACTTAGCTCGTGAGTTCCTGAATCCTTGTACAACTTGTACATATTGTAGAGAATGTGATCATGCAACATAAGAATGTCCTCATTTACTAGTGAAGTGGCAGGAAAGAGTGAATGAAATCCAAAACCTAAATCAGAACGTATAAGAGGTATCAATAGAGATATGTGACGAAGGACCCAAAATAACAGCTATTACGCATAGAGGAGATAGGAGAGGATCTGACACGATAAATGGAGGGAGGAAGAGTGAGAAATGGGTGAGGAAATCGACAAGACCTATGCCGACGTTCAATCCACAATAAGAAAAAGAAACATATCAACAACCAAGGAATGAGATATTAGGACTAAATTGGATAACATCAACATCAGCAAACCCATGTGGTTGACATGCCTTTGATCTATGATCAAACTACCCTGGAAAGGCCCCTTGAAAAGGTAAGTCCATTGAAGTAATTTATGATTTTTTTTTTAGCATTGATGAAATATGAAGTTGCATTGAATGCATTGTGCGAAATGATTGATCATTGCACGCAAGAAATGGAACTTCCTACCGTGCAGAGGGTAGTGAATCAGGTACTACGTAAAAATAGGATGAGTGACAAGTTTAGGTTAAGTGTGTAGATTGGGGATTATGACATGGACCGGGTCATTTTATATTTGGGTTATGATGTAAATGTTTTTCCAAAGAAAACATGGGAAATGATGGGGAAGCCAAAGTTGATTTGGTCTCTCATCCAGTTAAGATTGATGAACCAACACAAGAGAGTATCAATTGGTTGATTGTTAGGGGCATTTGTGAATATAGATAGAGTGTGCAGTGTAGAAGATTTCAAAGTCATTGAGATTGTGGATAATAGTCAGCCATATCCAGCGCTAATGAGGCTTGGATAGGACTTTGAAAATCATACAATTATTAATTTGAAGAAAAGATAAATGATCTTTGAAGTAGGGGACTTGAAGGTTATTGCACCATTGGATACTAAAAAAGGAAAGAGGTACATAGAACCGGCTAAAGGAAATTAAATTGATAAACTATATAATATGACCATGTGAATGGATGACTACATTAATACGAATGAAGATGGCTCCCTAAGTTGGAGAAGCATTAGCTCATGTGTGTCATATTCAGAGGAAGGACTGGAACATTGGCAACAAAGGATGCATGAAGTATCAACCAGATGATGTGCCTGCATTACTCGATAATTGCGCTGGATTGGAATAGAGTTATGTGACCCACCCAAGTATGATTGCTCCATTACATCCCACATACATCGGGTTTGGTGCACAAAAAATTAAAATTGCATTGGGTTTCCATGCCCTGTCACGAGATATGTGATCCTTGACCTTCCATATACTATAACTACTCTAACTTGACCCTTCAATTCCATTTTGAGGCTATAAATTTAGCCATATCAAAGCCTTGAAGAAATTCAACACATCATAGAGATCAAAGACACTCTGGAGAAATTTCACCTAAATTGAGTTTGCATCCCTTTGTCCTTGAAAGTCTTAACTTCTTATGTTCATCCCCCAAGCTCTTCCTATCTTGTGATGGAAAACCTCATTGACTCCTACATGGGATATTTCCTTGGTGGAGGATTGAAGTGGTGGAGGCCCATATGGAGGGACTTAGTTTCTTAGTTTTGATATGTGTCGTTATAGAATTTTGTCACCTATGTACTTCTGTTGATTACATTAATGGAAATACTATGTTCTCGTCCAAGTGATATCTTGAAAATATTTATATTTCTTTCCATGGGTGTATTTGTTATGTATGTTGATTTATATGTTGACATTCTATATCAATACCACATGCTTATTTATCTTCATTATTGAAGACAAGTTGCAAGTGTAAAGATTTGGGTCCTGTTCTCAATAGTGGTCTTCTTCAGACGTCTGGACGAGGTAGGATTCTATCCTTCTCTTGTTAGAATTTCATTTATACAACATACTTGAGATTATAGTTGATTTCAGGTGTCATTGCATCTGTTTTGGTTTTCCCCTAGCCATAGAGATATTTTCCTCATAACACGCTCCCCCTCCTCAAAATCCTCTAGTTCTTCTGGTTGGATTGTTGTCGTCACAAAAATAGTAGTGGGTTCTGCATCAATGATATGTCTCCTTTCAATATTGTCTAAATTAGAGCCTGAGTCAGGGCTTGGCTCTGTTTCTTTGAGCTCATCCACCAATGACTGCTTTGACCGACATTCATCGGTATTGTGCCAAGGGATTTTGTTGAAGTTGCACCACTTCCCAATGTCCTTTTTCATATTCACATTACCCTTATTTTCCTACGGCTTGGACTAGTGGTATTGAGGTTGGTTGTTCTATGGGTTAGAGATGCCTTTACCATACTTTGGTTGTTGTGGATTTGCAGACCCGAACTCCTACTTGTTCTGCTGCTTAAATTTCTGCTCGATTTTGGCATCATATCGATAAGTGTCTCCCAATGATGAAATGTCCAGGAATTCCATTTTAGTTTGGATGTACCTGTGTAGATCCCAGCGGTATTTTAGAACCAGATGTTGCTCGGAGTATTTTATACCCAACTTGGTGTGCAAGGTATGGAAGGTATTTGTGAACTCTAACACAGTTTGGCCCCTCTCTTGATGCAACATGGTCCATCTCATGCAATGGTCATCATAATTTCCCACAAGATATTATTTCTCCTCGACTGCATCCATAAAAAATCCCCAAGTGGGCTCGGCCCCAAATATTCCAAACTCCTCTATGGAATTTTTCTCCGAGTAAGTTTCCCACCAATGTTTGACATGGGGGAGAGCCTTAAGGAGCGCAAAGGTGATATTTTCTCTGTCGAGAAAATTGTGAACATACCAATGTTTGGACATGGGGAGAGCCTTAAGGAGCTTAGAAGGTGATATTTTCTCTCAGATGAAAAATTGTGAACAAAGAAATAACCTTCTAGAAAAATTTTAACCACTTTTCCAAAGCATCCACATTAATCTGACCTTCTAGAAAATTGTACCTTGAGTGGGGAAGTGTCTCCAAAGAAACTGCTTTGGTGAAGACGTTACCTCACATGTTGGTAATCGCTGGAAGGATTTTGGGGAAAATTATCCAATATCTCGCTCTCGCCATAGGATTTCATGAGCACAATCCTGATGGGATATTCCTAATTCTCATATCTATTTTATTCTTCCTGTGTGAGACCGCTTGGGTATTGAGCGTTTTTCCTCAAGAGAAATTAGGTCGAGACCCAACTCTCTATATCCTAAACTCATCAGGGACATGCACTAAAAATGACAAAGAGTAGGTTGCTCCATATTTATCGATTCCTGCATTATTTTGAGAACAAAATGAAGGGAAGAGATACAAAAAGGAAATATACATAGATATTGCAATAAAAACATAGATACAAGAATGCACAATTTTTATTAATGAAAGGAATGTACTGAAACTATAAAATATAGAGTGAGTGAACTCGCTAGAAAGGTGGCAACTTATATTCCTAAGAAGATATGCATGATATGTCATTCGTAAGAAGATGATTTTTAAAATGAGTCTCCAAAGGCATTTTTTAACATAAAGAAAAATCCAAAACCATAACCCTTTTAAGATGAAACACCTAAAAAGGTTTTAGGGCCCTTGATGGGGGTAGTTGACATACGAAACTTTTCTCAAGGTGTAAAGTTTCTGTACATCTTCGCTTGGGGCACATATTACTGCTAGAAAGTTCTATCCAAGAATAAAACATTATGACCAGGCCCGGGCCAGAGTGTTTACATATCTCCTCGGTCCCCAAACGTCCAAAAAACACTAGGGGCCTCTCAAATGGCCCCTTAAGTTTTGGGACCCAAAACTATAGAAAAACTCGCCAAGGTGAAAATTGTATTTTGAGCAAGTGGAATAGGTGGGTGGCTACTAATATTCACTTGGATCACCTGTGCCCCAAAATCAAATACATAGGCTCTCTATCCTCACAAAGCATAGGATACAAAGGCACCTTTGTCTTAACACACACACACACACACACACAATATTATATATAACATTGGAATTTTCATACAACTATCATGATTTTCCATTATCTCTCTTGACTCAAGACAACCCAAGAAATGTATCACTTTGTTTATCAGGTTTTGACTTAAGGAACGTAAGTGTCTCTTCACCATTCTAGTCCATCGGGATGCACCATTCATTTATCATGATCTCTCTAGCATAGGTCACAGGGAACTCAAGGGACTCACTTCTAGGAAGAAATACCAAGAAAATAACCAGAAACAACCTTGTTGTAGCAGTGAAAATCACACAGGAGTTCACTCTTCATGCTTGAAAACCTGGTTCTTCAACAGTAAAACTCACATAGGATTTCACTCTTCAGGCCTGACAACCTGGTTCTTCTATTGTAATCACCCTCTAGGCTCAGGCATCCCTTTCACTATTATACATTTCCTCAGGCAATCCATCATTTTCCAAGGTGTTCTCATGCATACGAATGCCAAATTGTTGCTAGACTTCCACTAGAAATATATAACCTATGTAAATCATCCCATCTACATCATATGCATACATTCAATATGAGACATCATCATACAATTTTCATTCTAAAATTTTAAATATGTTTTACACAGGAAAACATAATTTCTCAAACATGAGTTTTCTGCTCATAGTTGTTTGGCTCTTGTGGCAGTAGATGTCAGTCTTCCTTGTGGGATTACATCCCTACCATATCCAAGACCATTTTCCCAACGATTTTCTCAATTTCCACGTAGCCAAAATTTTTTTTAGCATAACATAACAATTTTCAATTATTAATTTCTCAAATCTATTTATACAGAAAAATAAATATTCCCACACATGAGATTTTTGCTCATTATGTTTGGATCTTGCAGTTGTATATATTAGTCTTTCTTATGGGCTTACATCATTGCCATATCCAAGACCACTCTACTTGTAAATTCCTCAACTTTCTTGCAACCAAACAAGATTGTTAGCACTCATGCACATTTTCAATAGTTCAAGAAATAATCTCATAATTGTAATTTACCAACGATTCAATCATTTCCAACCATTTTTCATATTAAAAATGGAATTCAACCATTCATAATATTATCTATAATGAAACTATCATTCATTGTATATCCATTATCATCATGTTGAAGGGAAAAGGTGACCCTATCAAGCAGTTAAAGGAGAACCCCCGATGGTAGGTCCCAATTAGACCCACTCTCATTTGGAATAGTGTTTCCAACCAGATTTTGGCTTGGTTACCAATCTAACTATATTGTTATCTATATATAGTTCTAATTCTAGACTAACATGATTATCTACGATTCTAATATTCACTTCTACTCTATTCTATTCTATTTTATCCTGATCGGGAGAAAACTAAAACGATAAGTGCAGTTAAATATTTGTATCACTTGAACATAAATAATACATAAGAGCAAGAAATGTGAAGAATTAACAATACAATGAGTTAGAAACAAATAGTTGATTCACTCACTAATCATATTGTCGTTGCACTTAAAATGAAAATCATGGTAACTGTAAACATATGAAAATTAGTCTAGAAGTAGTTCATAAAGCCAACATTCACATATCACATAAATAAACATGCATAAGTAGAAAAATTCCATTCATTCACATTAACACCAAGATCTTCAAAATGTGTCTAGTTCAAATTAACTTGCAGTAATAGTATTGTTCAGCTACATCCGAAAACCAAAATCCCTTTTTCAAGGGAAGTCCTCCTCTTTTATAATTTTGGAGTGAATATTTACACTTTTGTGGCTGAATCATGAGCATAGGGCAGTTTTCATAAATGACTCTTCATATTCCTAATCAAAAATAAAATTACAACGTAGAAGGAATGAGACATCTGGAGCAATTACAAACATTTTTTCATTACGAGTTGCTCTTCCTTTGCATTTGGTATTTATATTCTTCCAAGAGGGAATAATCTTTCATTATATCCTCTAATTTTCCTAATTTCATTTTTTCCATGGATAACTCCCCATTGCAAAATTTAGTGGAAACTTCTTGCTTGAACTCTTGTGCTATGCATTTCACAAAGTGTCGAGTCATGTTGATGAGCCTAACAGGTTTCAACATGTGTTCCTCTAGAGAATTTTTTTTCACCTGTGTTAAATTTTCAATGTTTATCTTGTTAATTTCTCTACGTTCCTCTATCTCAATTATTCTTATTGTGGCAGGTGTTTCCTCATCGATGGGGGACATCCTTTGCATTCAAAATTCCTCCATAAGGCCATATGAGCTACTCCACAACTTCTTGCAAGTGTTATTTGTTTCTTCTTGGATGACTTGGATGCCTTTCAATAAAGGTTTCCAAGTATCGAAGAAAACCTGATGCCTAAGTTTTTCCTCCTTGGCATACATTGGAAGTGTAGTTTGGGGGCGGGGGGTGGGGGTGGGGTTCCATACAATTATTTCCAACTGAGAATTTGATCAAAGGAATAATTTTCCTCCTGATATTTCCCTTGAAGTTCAGTTTTTTTTTGCAAGCTCGGTTGATTATCTCGATCAACCTCCATATCATTGAGTAGACAAAGGAATTGTTTCTGCTTGAATTTAAATTTCACATTCAACTCCAATGACTTGGATTTGATAGTTTCGACATTGAGAGTTGACACCTTGCTCTCTTCCATAGATTTTTCAAGTTTTTGTTTTTCTTGTCCTAGCCTCAGGATCTGGAAATTTTGTTGCTCCATGAATCCTCTTAGATATCATTAATTCTATCTGCAACTTGGTAGTTTGTTCAATGTGTTCCCTTTTGAATTATTATAACTCATCACCAAGTCTTAACTTTATACATTTTAATTCTCTGGCATGGGTCTCCCATTGGGTTTGTGCCCTTCTCTCAAATTCTGCATCCATCTCATCCTTTTGCAATTGCAACGCTTTATTCAATTTTTTTTTGTGTTGAGGGTTTTAGCCACCCTTGTGGCTCTCTCAAACTTTGAAGTGAGATCATTCTTCATAGTTTTAAATTATGCCTCCAACTCTGTGATTCTGGATCTGGTTGTGCCTAAGCATTTGGTCACCTCAAGAACATATGAAGCATTTAATCTTGTAAAGGCATGGAGACTAGAAGTTGCTTGAACAACATTTTCTTCTGGTTCAGACCAATCTTTCCATTCCACAACTCTCCCTGTAGATGAATTGGACTTGGTGAATTATCCCATTTTCCTTTTGTTTGATCTCTTCTCAATGAACTTTGTTCTGTCATCAAAATAGTGATCTTCAATGGCCACCACAGTTCCTTCAAAATCCTAAATTTGTGAAGAGAAGGTAGAATCACCTGGGATTGCATTGAGGGGAGTGTATTCCTGGGGTGGAATGTTCACCATGCCCATCTTGGGAGTTGATGGGATGCCTGGGGTCTTTCTTAATTCATGTGAATTTTGTTGTTCCAATTACTCTACTACTTTTATTATATCCTTGGCATCTTCAGCTAATCGTTTTTCCTCTTCCTTGTCTACTAATATTCTATCTTTAATCTTTCTTCTTTTGGAGGGAATACTACTATGCTTTGATATCATTTTTCCTTTTTATTATTTCCTCTGCATCTTTCCTTTTCTGGTATTCTTCCTCAACTTCCAACCTTTTTTTCTCTAAGTTTTTTTCCTTCTTCATCTTCTCTTGCTCTTTGATGTTTAATGTATTCTTCTCTTCTTGTAGAATTCTTTGGAACTATTTAATAGTAACCCTCTTCATTTCCTCCTGCTCATATTCCAGTKCTTGTTTCGAAACATCATTAGGTAACCTTTGTAAGACCTCCTCATAGAAAATGACTCCTTTGAACCTGTCTTCCTCAAAATCAACCACATGTATGTTAGAATGGGTRAGACCTACAAGTATGACATGGCTAACTRCAAGTTCATGTGGATCATGACCTTTTTCCTCTCTAAGGAATAGGMATACATMTTTTAGGGAATATGACTATTTTCTAGCATGAAGACCATTAKAAATGGTGTGATTMCCTATTTGGATAGGAAACATAGGCCAAAGTTTTTTKCTACTACTCAAAAGAAGTGAGGTAACCCTTGTTCCCATGGTTTGGTAAGAAATTTCTCTCATCARAAGATGGTMTGGGAMAAATTAAGGTAAAATATGTGGCGCCATACACCCTTATGTATGAGTAGTATTTTCCTAGATATCATTCTACTACCCATTTCATCCCAACTCTAGCTTCAATAGAAATTATGTGCCTAGGGAACCCAAAAAGTACAGTATAAAGAGGGGTGAGGAAGTAGTTACAGATGTCATAAAAATACCTTTTGTAATTTTTGTTCCATAATTCATAGAAATACATGTGCACAGGGGGTTGGTCATGATCCCAAGTCCACCCGAGATCAATAAATTGCATAAAGGAAAAAATGGAATCAATCAGGTAGGTTGACATATAAAATCAGGGATTTCTCTTACCTGGAATATTTTTCATATGGAGACATATGTTCAAAGGAAAGATATATTAACAATTGAACACTTGTCCTATTTTAATGATAGTATGGGCCAAGGGTAGCCAATATGTTTGAAAGTGTGTGCTTTTTTCCTCACCACACAACCAGTTCAACATATCAACCAAAATCTTATATGGTGCCTTGAATTCTTGTGTGGGGACCATATTTTGTCCCTTCTTGAGAGTATTGTCCTCATCTACCCACTAGTGTTTCATCAATTTAGCTAGACCTTTATTGTTTTGAGAAAAAACTTTTAGGAATGGATCATTGAGAGCACATGTAGGTGTGGGTAAGTGGTATCTCGCACTAATATCCTCGGGCCTCAAATATGTTACTCACCTTATGTTCTTTCTTATGATGGTTGCAGTGTTCAGGTCGAATTTATTAAAGAAACACCGGGCTACTACGTTGTAACACTACTACATATTGAAAAATTTGAGACGACCACTTGCGACGAAAGTACTCTTTCGTCGCAACATGCAACTAAAAAAGTTCAATTTTTCTAAATCCACCCTGTATTCGTTGCTATCTCGACACATGTACTTTGACTAAATTAATATGGTCAATGTTTGTCGCAAGAGAGACACATCTAGTTTGTTTAAATTAATATGGTCAATGTTCATCGCAAGAGCAACAACTGACCTAACATTAAAA